>NW_011627104.1:2184560-2203545 GCF_000204515.1 Acromyrmex echinatior | reverse complement strand
TATATATATATTATCATTAAAAATTTTCTAAAAACCAAGTTTTATGATAATCAAATTTTTTTTGAAATTATGTCCTCCATATTGAATCCATTATGAATTTTTTATTTTTGACCTGAGATTCGAATACAACATCATCAAAAATTATTCCATAAGACAAGTTTAATAAAATTCGAGCAAGTAGTTTGTAAAATAAAAGGGAGTAATAGAGAATATATTCAAAATAGAGTCATCAGTCAACGAAGAGTTAATAAATGTATATTGCATTTTTTTTGTTTATGACTAAAATATTTTGTGGATTTAAATGAGATGAATTAGGTTTGATTTGTGAACAAAATAAATATATACTAAGCAAAATTCTTGCAGAGATCTTTTCATATCTTTCTTTTCAAGTAAATAAAATACTAATTTTATTAATATTTGAAGAAGTTCTCGAACATCAGCATTTAGAATAATTCTATTAAGCCATCATGTGTGTCATTTTATGTTTAATAAAATCTACACTAAGCTACGGTACAATCTCGATGTTATGTTTCTCTCATACCTGCGCCTTGGATGACAATTCCGCTATTTCTAACAAGCAAATGGTATTAAAATAGTTTTGAAATAGAGGAGCGCTTGGTCATTCGTACTTGTAATAGTAATTTATATGTTATGATCTAATCTGCGTGCATTTATGATCTAATCTGCGTGCGTGATGTGACAGGGAGTCCCCATTGAAAGGCTTTGGTCTTGAAAGAACCCGACAAACATAGGCAGAGAGATTCGCGTCGGTAATTGCTACCTCGGTGTCCTGGTGAAAGTAGAGTGTCCTTGCTCTTGGTCATCTGCGGTACAATCAGTAGCGAGTTCGGCGGTGTTGGCGATACAGTGGAAGTCTGTGGTGACGTGGCTAGCGTTAGATTGGGCAGCGATTGACCTAGACTCGAATACGGCACGTGGACGCTCAGCGTGTTCGGTGTCGGCGATTTATTCATCAACGAGCGCCTGATAGGTTTGCGAATTAATTTTAATAGGAACATTAATATTTATCGGTCATAACGAGGTTGCGGAATCGATCACGCTTTTTTACCTCATGTTCATAGTTCGATGATTGTGTCCGGAGCTGGATTCGCCGCCTTCTTCCGACGACAGCGAGCTCGACGCTCGCGGTTGCTCGTTTGTATCCACGCTGACGTTTCTGCTGGGGTTGTAGCTCGGTAGGAAGCTGCTGCTACCCGGAGATGCACCTTCCATCTCCATGCTACCACTGGAGACAACAAGTTACATTATGTACAGTCGCGGAAGACAAATATGGATAATAAATTATCTTCAACGTGACTCAGTAATTGACAATAACATAACTGTTAGTTATAATTTGCCATTCAATAATATAACTTTTACATACAACATGTGTCATTGTACAGTTATATTACTGAATTTTCATTATGTGATCATCACAAGTTAACGAGATACCTGAAATGTATCATTTCACCCAATGAACTTCATTCATGATGTCATCATAGATAAAGCCTATTGGATTAAATAAGAAATTATAACTATCAGTTATATAACTTATATCAATGGTACTGTTAGTTGATGTTTACTGGAACATTCTTTTTTCTTGTTACAACACGTACCTGTGACTGTGAGCAAGACTGCTGCCGTGCGAAGCTCTGCTACTGCCACGTGGAGTTCTTGGAAAGGTATTGTCATACTCTTCTACTTCGAAATCGCCATCGCCCAATGTGCTCGGCTGCCTGCTGACAGGCGCCAGATTCATAACGGGCTCACCGAGTGACGGAACTTTCATCGATACAAATTGTTGTTGAGCTTGTTTCAAGGAGTCCATCCATGACTGGAAAAAATAATCAAAATAAATTTTCACTTAAGTAAGCTTGAAGATTTTATGATTTCAAGGAACTTTAATCTATTAATTAAATTAATCATTTATTTATCAATTAAATTAAGATCTATTAATTATATTAAGGTTTCACCGATATCGGTCAATCATGTCAATTATGTAAATTTTTTTCAATTGAACTACGCTTCGCTGCAGTTTAACTGATTCTGTAACTTGCATGTATTGTATGATCAAAAGAAGGATGGAGAATTTAGCTGTTAATTAAGTGATTGATGAAAGCAAGCGTTGGCGAATTACGGAATCTAAATTGGAACGGTGAATCAGTCATCCCGTAAAATTTGTCGCAATAGCTGTATTCGCAGTAGCCGTTTGCTGAATTACCTTAGCTAGTTTCGGGTCACCGGCGCTGAGAATTAAAGCGGCAGAAACTGTCCCGTACTCATTAAGATAAACCAATCCAAGACTAGATGGCTCCTTGACCTCGTGTATTCGTATGCGGTCGACGACGTATGGCTGCCTAATGATCTTCAACATTTTCTTCGTCGACGGTTTGCAGATTAGCAGCATGTCGGTCAACAAAAGTACGTGCACTTCCATCTAAAAGGAGATAATTAACGGACTGTAGGTCTCTACAAATAGTTTTTCCTTGTTAAATGGTCTGACCAATTCTCTGTTTGCTTTTTAGATGTAGAAACGAAGATTCGACAAAATTTATAGGAATCGTTTTTACAAAATATAAATATAGAAATTGCAGCGAAATTATTTTTGATCGTTTTAAAAAGCATAATAAAAAATTACGCACATTTTTCCTTTGACCATATATTATTTCTGCGTGTAGTTTAAGTTATAAAAGCAGTTTCCGGTCGATTAAATAAGCTAATATTCCTTATCGATCTACCTTGCTGGTGGCAGCGTCTCTTAACTTCAAGTCTCCTTCTCGAAGGAGAGTCCTCAAGCTATCCTTTGGGCAGCCGGGCATCGGCGCTGTAGTAATATCGAGATTACTGTACAACTTTATCAGTTTCTCCACTTCCTCATCGAGCCCTTTGGATTCCACGACGTCATAGCATTCCAGACGCGAGGCTGCATGGTCTAGCTGAGCAGCCTCCTCGTTTCTCCTTAGCGCAGCATTCACGGACACCACAAAATCATCCACGGATTTAATCTGGACGCAAAACGAACTCGATAAAACAACCCTCTTTGCGCGTTCCCTCTCTCTCTCTCTCTCTCTCTCTCTCTCTCTCTCGCTCTCTCTTTCTCTTTGTATTTTTATTTACGAATAATTTTGAAGCAAGGGTAAACCAAGTTCGTAATTTATGAGATTCACTATAGCTTTCATCTACAGGGAAGCGTGGCTTATCACGAACGCGCTACCTTCGCTTCGCATTCCTTCCTGTACTACTAACCCAGAAATTGAGAAAAAGTAAATAAATAAATTTTACCATGTGTATCAATTCCGTGCGTTGATCCTCGTTCTCTGTATTCTTATAGACGGCTTTGAGCAGAAGCGAATATCTAGTGAGTCTCTGCATCGGCATAACCAATATATCCATAAGTTTAAGTCGGTTGCAGTCCTTTTGCGTTTCGCACCACTATAATAACGATGGAAATATCTCTACTAGTTTCTAATATATTTTACATTTTATTGATTTTTCTACTTAATTATCTTTTTATATCTTTTATAAGAACAATAACTATTAAAAATATTAAATAATGTCTTCTTACATATTAATTTATAAAAACATTAAAGAATTGTAGCACTTTAGATATTTTTTCATTTAAAGTTATTTTAAACAAATCCGCAGAAATTGTTTATTTTTTTTGTTATTTTAGACGAGAAAATTCCTTTAAGATACCTAATTATTTTTCTAAAATAACTAACTGCATCATAGATAATTTCAAAATTAATTAACTGAGATTAATAGTGAGATCGATAGTTGACTCCGTCAAAGTAAGCCAACGGAAGCGAGCAAGAGTAACAGCATGTACATACCACCAAATATGCTGTGAAAAGCTGATTATCGTTTAACCGATCCTTGCAATACTGCTGACACTTGCTCTGCTCGGTACAGTATCTCGTGTAAGGCGCGAACGTTTGCTCGAAAGTTTCGAAACCCAGTAGAAGATGGCCGGGATCGAGCGGCTGCCCGCTCGACCGCGACGCATTCACCATCGCGAGTAGGTACTCGGTCCAAAAGTAGCGATTAGCGGCGTAGATATCAGGTATATTGCTGAAGAGTTTCAGCCTGTCGACCTCGATCAAGATATTCGAGGCTTGCAGGCTACAGAGACACGCCATGAAGAGCTACGATATCAAAAACGATGATCATCACTTTCAAGAAACATTGAAAATTCTAATCTCTTATGAGATATCTCATCCCGAGTTCTCGTTCTAATTTCAACATGTTTGATATATCAAGCAACCTTATCATCTTGACGAGATTAATCAGTTTCACGAGTCTGCTATCGCGAATTAAAACATAGGAGGTATATTATGGGAGGATATTTTACTTACATTGGTCACAACCTTTAACGTCTTAATGTAGGCTACTTCGGTTTCAGCCAGTTCCCAGAGTGCAGTTTGCTGCTGTGTGTGTTTTTCAGAAAGCATCTGTGAATTCTCGACGATGTCGCGCCAGTCTCCCTCTAAATTGTAAAGAGCTGAAAGAATATCATGATAATATCTACAATACATTGCAACAATATCTGCGACTACAGCAAATTGGGTAATTTATTAGAGATAATGGTTGCTTTCCTTTTAGAAGACGCGGTTGACACAAGTGTCATTTTATCTTTGTTATTCATTGAATGCTAAGAAAAATAAGACGACATTTGTATCGACTATGTCTTCTAAAAGGAGAGCAGCCAATATAAATAAGAATTTTTTTGAGGACCGTAAAAAAATTGAGAAAAAGGTTTCTTTAAATCACATTTTTCTGCAGAAAATTACGTACTGAACTATTTTGTTTAAGATAAGAATGCGTCGTTATCGATTTTCAATTTTCAATGCTATAGCAGCGACGTCATTAGTAATTTAAATTACAATATTATCAGGATCATTATATAATACCACTCCACAGAATTAATCTCGTCCTGATTCAGACTCAATGGCGCTTTCACACTCGCACGAGAATGTCTCTTCGAGAAATTGAATGAAAAGAGCATGACGTAAGAATAAGTAACGCGACTACTCTTCGTAGAGTAGTCGTTAAAGGGATTTTCAAACTTTGCTGATTCCGTTTGCAACAAGATGGGGCCGACGAGAGAAAAGGATTTAAATATTCTTCCACGAGATAAAGATGTTTTTTCAGAGAAGAGCGCGTGCCTTAATTTGATCCTGAATCATCGAGAATCCTCAGGATTTCAAATTTCTTATTTCAAAGGACACTCGAAAGAGAAAAAGAAAAGAGAAATTAAAGGGCAAAAATAGGAATCTCCTACCTTCTTCGTTGATCGTCACGTCGCATTGCAAATGAATGTTCGCGAGTTTCGGTACGCCGTGTTTGTTGTACTCGTCTAGCTGGGCGGTTAATGAGTCCATCTTGATACCCTTAGTGTTGGTGAAGAACCCGCTCCATCGCTGTTTACTAGCTTTGAGTCCGGCAGAACTTCGACCGGAAGAAATCGTCGTACCAGTCTCGGAGTCAACATTCGTATCCTCGGTGGAAACGCTGAAGAAACGACCGCTTCGACTCCGATAATTCTATTCAGGAATAAAAAGCTCATTTTTAATTACCTATAGGATTTAGAATCAAAAAGTCTGATGTATAGAAAAAGCAAATTAAAGAGAAAATTTATTCTTTCTTACATTTATGTTCTCATTTTGTTTATTTGATAGAGAAATAACACATCTCAAAATTAGCACTTTCTCTCTCTCAAGAAAGTATTTTTTAAATTTTGAATTGGGACATTATAAACAATTTTTTAAAGAAAATTGATATAACTAATAGGAATTTTTCTACAACTATTTTAACATTAACAACATTTCTTCAGTATATTTAACTAAACAAATATCTCTCTTTTCTATAAACAATCATTGCGAAATTGATTAGAGTAGAAATTCTCTAATCAGAGTTTGGCCGAGAAATCCGAAATTTTTCATCAAAATCATGCAAGTGAAAAAAGATATATTTTATTTCATTCTAGAGTAGCGTGAGAGAAAAAAATATGTACTATCTCGTTCTGATTAATACGATTTAATAAAAAATATCACACCAATCATAAGTTGCTATTTCATAGTCCGAGAGAATCTTTAAATCAGAGAACAATCAAGCGAATTTTTACATTACTTCTGCTTCATTACTTCTGCTTCTACTTCTTATCTCTTTAGAGATAAATTCTGAGAATTATATTGTTTTTCCAACAAAAATATGTTTTTAGAGTTGATTTCCTCTTATTATCTCAAGAATATGTTAATTTTTTGAATTGTCTTATTTTTTTTATTAAATAAGTGATTTATTATAATATACCAAATATTTTCAACATTTTTGTTAAACATTTGCGGTAAAAAGACAGCATTCTGTTCTGTCATGAAATTATCAGGACACATTATTAAGACCTTTAACGGAAACTCGCTCGCTTCGTCAAGTGATTATACCGCGGTCGTACATCAAGTTGAAGGTTTCTCAGAGCGAAGGCAACATTCTAGAAATTGCTCGTTGAGTTATCGCGCTGTGTAATCCGCTATCGAGTGTGTGATGTGTTGGACTCGCCATGAATAATGTATCGCGCCCAACACCGGGCCCGACCCGTTAAGAGAACCCTTTCCAGCATTTTATTAACGTTATCCCTTCGCCGTATACCGTCACCGCCAACGTCGCGACAAATCGTTCTCGTTACGCTTGCATGCATTACACGCGTTACGCTTGCATTACACGAGCGAATGCGAAATATTTTAACTCACGCGTTATTTCTCGTCACGACGTGCCGATCAATTTTAAACTTAGCATCTTAGTCATCAATTCTCTTTTATTCCTTGCGAGTCGTGCAAAAAGCTGCATTATTCATAGAATAATTATTCAATTTAAATCAATTCCATTATCTAGTTTAAAGATTAGACGTTTAAAGATTTCCTCTTATAACGAAGAATGGCTATAAAACAACTGGTACTTTTACATTATTTTTTTTTAAATACTAAACGAGCAATATAAACAACTTCAATTATACACAGAACGGAGTATCTAAATTGAAGTATCTAAAAATTTAGTTAGCAGGTCTGAAAATAATTTTATCGAACTATCAAAATAATTATGTAAGACATGATGAGCAATGTTGCAGACAATTTTTACATTCTGGCAATCATCTTCAGCATCTTACTATTATCTTGATAGTTTAATTAATAAGTTAAGTATCTAAAAATTTGGCTAAATACAGAAAAATAATTTTTAGATACTCCAGCAAAAAACCGGTCTTTGCATTTATTATAATAATATAAATATAAGTGCGATGTACCACTGTGAACTAACAAATTTACTGCATCGCAATAGAAGCTTCTCCACCCTGGCGTAAATGCGACACGATGTGTAAGCGTTAATGTAGCGTAATCGACGTTTCGCCTGCTCGTTTCACGTGACACGAAAATGCAGGCAGATTTCATCTCCGGAAGTACACTGTAATAATAACGATGATAACGGATCTTTATTGCAGTCTACCATGTCTTTAATGTGTACGTCGTTCGTCACACTGAAAACACAACGGCACGCGGCGATCTGTAAACCGCACCGATCAACGTCGATTACGTAACTGCGAAAAAAACTAAAAATCAAGCAATAAACGAAAATAAAATAAAATTAATGAAATGCGCAGTGTTTCAGAATTGCTCTTTTTTTCTCATTATTCTAAAATGGTATTTTGCAGAATTTAATTTAATTAAAAAGTTTAATTAAATTTGTTTTAATCTTACACACGCATACACTTCGATATTTATTTAAAATAAAATCGAAAAAATTGTGAATTAGCGAAATAGCGACGAAATTTAAATTTGATCATACACGTACTCGTCCGTGGCGGAAAACGCGCCGAGAATAGACGATCGAAGGTGTGTCGGGTCAAGTTCGCATTTATTCTACTGACGCTCGCAGCTCTGTCTTTGGTACTTTTCGAGGATTGAAATTTGTTAGCTTCATTTCTACCTGGATCGTGTCACGTTCGAACTGGCACAAACACGCGACAGATTACACACATTGCTGACCGAGCGGATTAATCCGGCTGCATCCGGTACAGATGAGGCAGCTGTGTCACGTTTGCAGTTACGCGAATCAAGCCGGAACGCTCGCGTAATTGTCACTCGGACAATTGCGGGGCGTTCGGCGAAGACAATGGTAACCGCGACGCTAGGAATCGGATGTGCACTCGGGATAGTAATGCTAGGAACAATATCGAACGAGTTGTATAGGAAATTTTAATCAAAATTATGTTGTGTAGTATTGTACATCGATCAATTAGATTTATATTGGGATCTTTCTATTTAATGCAGACCCAATCCAAGGAATTTTTGAATATCAGAACGATAATTTATGTAGTTACAAAATTTGACTGTTTATTGACTTTAAGCATCAAAATCAAGTCATTTTCATGTAATTTTGATTTTTTTATTGACTTTTATGTGTTCCTTGGGAAGTCGATACAAGCATCATTCTATGTTTTTTGCCATTCAGAGAGTAACAAAGTTAGAACGACACTTGTGTTAATTTGTGTCATTAAATAAAAAGCACCCAGAAAAACATTCAGTTGTGTGATATATCCATGTAGCATTTCTTTTAACCTTTAAGCTTAATTTACAGTGTACTCCTTGTTTACTGTTTTTTGCTTTTTATGACTTTTTACTTCTTGTCTTTTTACCTTTTATTCAGTTTCTTCGTTTTCTCTGAAATAAAAGTTGACGAACTTCATCTGAAATAAAAGTTGAACTTCGGAAGAGATACGTAAAAAGAAACGTGATTGTCGATAAAACGATCGTAAATAAATAAGATCGTGGTACAAAGCAAGAAACAGGAAATAAAGAATTGTAGATTAGGTTTTTAGGCTGTTAGGATAAGAAAGTCATACTATAGTGAAATATTATATTTTGAGACAAAAAATATATTATAATTAAGTAATAAATTATAATAAATTTTACTACAGGAAAAAATATTTTAACTCATAGTACACTCGACAATTTTTTGGACTTTTACTACACACGATGGATCGATCATGTCCCAAGTTAATTTTCATCATTTTAACAAATATACAAAAATTATTAAGTAATTTTTGCATATACTTTAACATCTTTAGAAAAGTTTATATATATATATATAATATATTATAAGATTGTGTATTAAAAACAATTATATATAGAGGAAAGCCCCCCTATTATGAGATAGCCTAATATTCCGCTAAATTAATAAACACTATCTATTGATTCCATCATGAATTTATTGTTCTTGGATTGAAAACTATTTAGTGGAAAATTCGTTATTAAATTATGCCTGTAGTCGTTGCAAAAAAAGATTTTAGAATTTGGATGTCTTTAAATTCCATTGAGATGAGCTTTTAAACCTTGTTTATTATTTAATAAGTAAATATTTGGCAATAAATTCTTCATGTGGTGATAGAGTAAGATCATACTAATAGAAAAATACATGATATGTTAAATTGCTTAATTACAGAAGTTAGATTTGAAGTTAGATCGCAAAATCGTAAGCCGCGGAAATCATATAATATAAGATACCCAGGGTATTTCTAATATGAAATAACTCATGTCATAGTGAAAATCGTTGCTAAAGTATAAATGTTATTATACAATAATCAAAAGGACAATCGAAACATCGAGTGCGATGCTTGGTTCTAACTACCTGAAGACGAGTCAGCTAAGTACAATGAATCGCATACACATTTTGTACGCGCATTGGCCGTTTATTTGTATTTTAGAAACATTAAATAAAGTTTTTTTTTAATTGCAATACTGATGTATTTTGCGTTTTATTATCGATTATTATCTCCTTGGGACATATCATATTAGAAGCAATTTTTTGATTTTGCGATTTTTTACATTTCTTTATTTTATAAAAAAAAATAAAATTTGAATTAAATTTTACATAATCTTAAAGCTTACTAAATTCCCTTCAAAATAACCTATTATTTTTTTAAATTCTGTCCATAGATTTCTAACATTTACCCAAAATGAACTCGGTATCTCAAAATAGAGGCCTTTCCTCTAAATGTTGTAACTAATTACTTTATATTCCTAGTTAAAAAAAGAAATGCGCAGGATATGAATGACTTAATCGTGTGGATACTAAGGATTAAAAATAAATCCCCTGTCTCATTGTTAAATCGAAACATAACGCGTGGATAATATAAATTAATACACTGAAAAAATGATATTGTTTCAACAGCATTATTTTAATTGAAAATAATCTTGTTGATTTATAACAACAGTATTAATGAAACAAATAAAATTTTATTAAAATAAGAACATAAGTATTTATTTCATTAACAGTGTTATTAAATTAACAAACTTATTTTCAATTAAGATAATGCCTCATGTTGATACCTCATTTTTCCAGACTGATTATATTTAAATTATAATTGATTGTGTTTTTTATTAGTTTGATTTTCGTAAAAGTTTCTGGTTCGCTAGGAAAATTCCCGCGGGAAAGTCTCGTTCACGATATCGACAGCGTTAAACCGATGATGCGCCGTCGCATCTTGCTCGGTGCGGCTTTGTTTCTGCCCGGCGAATCGTTTTACGATTTGTCTTTGTCAGCTTGGCCGTATTGTTATCGCTCTACCAGCAGGTCAAGGCTCGTAACAGGACTACAAGCATATATTGTTCACAGAGATGCTAAAATGTTCGCTTCATCTCACGAGCCTTCGAAAAAAAGCATGGTGGGGCACAAAGGTGCTCCTATTCGAATGATGATATGTCGAGGCTGATACACGTCTTTTGCGAAGCATCCGGATACGTAATACTTTCCGAGTTAATGCAAAATCGCAATGCAAATTCTTCTTTAATTTTAAAGTCCATGTCACACACTAGACATTGGAGAAACTGAGGATTAAAGATTAGAATTCAACTATATAATTAGAACACACACACACACACACACACACGCGCGCGCGCGTGTGATTAAAATTAAGTATCTGATTGGTTGAATTCTAATCTCTAAATTCTAATTTGCAATCCTCAGTCTCCATCTCTCAGTCTGCGTAGTATGACATAGACTTAAGAGGTCCTATCGCGACAAAGTTGAGTTAATTAAAGATTTATTATATTTGTGAGAGATGCGCTCTATTTAATTTAATTTTATTGTCGCAGAGTTTAGTAGAGAATTATTTGGAAGGAAGTAAACTACTTACCCCACTGGCTTTCCGTAACAGCACGTTCTGATTTCCTCTTTGGCTGGGCGTTCGAGAATTCAATCTTTCGTCTTTAACTGAAATGAGAAAGCGAGAGTTGCGGTGATTATGAATTTCTGTAGATATTTTCAATCGGACGGGCATCCTGTCAATTATTTTCTAATAATTTCAAGGAAAGCAATTTCTACCTAACAATAATTCCTATTAGTGAATCAACATCGAAAATTTAAAATACAGTAATACGCATTCTATAATTAAAAAACTTTAATTTAGCGAAAACACTCTGCAAATAGGTCGCGATATAAAATATGCAAGAGGATGCCAATCTTTTTTGTTGACGTTGCAAATGTTATTTTCACCGTGCATTGAATGAATTCGCTCTATATTTAAACGCCCGCAAGGCATATGGAACGCTGCATTGAACTGCAGCGGGGTTTGCAGATCGAACGGGTTTGTATTATCGACGCGCGTAACATTTCTGTAATGCGTGAAAAAGTCACGAGAACCATTTAAATCGTACGTGCCTGGGGCGGCCTAATTTTGCATTTTGAGAGCTCTTTCATAGCGATAGTCTGCAGCTCACGCTCGCGTTAGAACTTTGCCTTTTCTGCGCGTAAAAGGATCAAAGGATCAAACGCATTACAAAGGTCGCTGTATCAGCATTAAACTCTACCATTATCCGAAGATAAATGAATCACTTACATTTGTCCATTGAATTAAAATTTCATCATCGTCTTATAAAAATAAAAATGTAAACGACAGAGCATGTGCAATTATTTAAAAATAGACAATCTATGGAAATCATTTTTGAAGCTCATTTCTGTTTATATAAAAGTTCTAAATTTCGAGTTATTTTATCATATAGAATCATCATTTTCCCATACAATTTGCGCGTTTATTTACACACAAGTAGATTATCATAAATGAAATCATTATACGCTTAAGCTGGAAATTTAGTTACGCTGTATAGAAAGCAATTTTAGAATATAACTTCCACACACGCATTCGCAGTATACTATAGATACAGCGCTTTAATTGCGGTCTGTTACATATAACGTTCGCAATCGCCTTGTTACGGATTTAGTTTCGAATTTTAATCACCCGGAGTTGTGCATCATCGCTATATTACCTCTAGGATATATTACCTCATCATACTAACATCTGGACCCTCACGGTGACCCGTTTGTTCCGGTTGCAGTTCCTTGGACATGCGGAACTTTCTGTAATTGGTTCCGGTTTAATTTCATCGCGACGCAACAACTACTCATTCGGTCCAGAACATTGAACGAAAAAATGTGAGAAAATCGCTGTGTATTATTCTGATCTGACGTGATTCCGTCCGTTCGTACGCAGACGAAAGTTTTCCTCGTAGAGCTTTATTTCCTAACTACGGAGGGAAATAATAATCCTCATATTTCCGACTTGGGATTATCACGTCTCGATAATTCTTTCTGAAGTTAATGAATTTCTTACAGATATTTTGTTACAACAGCATTGCTACATTGTTTGTTACGATGAGTTTTCTTATAGCTCTTTTTTTGCGATATTGATTATGATTTATATCTATATAAGTATTGCATCGTGCCATTTTTGCAACTATATTTTAAACCTTATTAAAATGTTGTTCTAGTCGCTTTATATAACTTATATAATTATTTATTTATTTGATTCATATATATAATGTGTGTGTGTGTGTTTGTGTGTGTAAGATTTATAGTTCGACGATTGTATACAATTCGTATTTGAATATTTAAAATTTTATGTGTTTCGTATAATATAAAAAATATTTAAAGATCGAAAAAATTCACACATAATATATATTAAAACATACACAAACAAAATACATGATACATGCAATTATAAATAAAATTCTGTCTTGAGATCTCTGACGCAAATTATAGATTCTTTAAAACGCGAATTTTAAGATAAGCAGCATGCAAGTAGTAAAGACTACTGTCTGGCTAGTGTCAGTCATTACTACTATCATTATTATAGAGTGATCGAAGAACGTGCCTTATCTGTGTGAGATCTATAGTACTAATATTACGTCGAGAAATTGTTTTGATAATATATGATATATCTATATTTTATACATTTATATTATACATGAATTTACTCTTGAAATTTACCTTGAAATTTTTTAAACACGTTTACAGAATGATAACAATAAATAACACAGCATCGTGACTGCCGTGACAATTTTATGAAGAACAGCTGTTACATGCTGTTTCATGCGTAACTTTTCTTTCCTCCGGGGAAACATATCTCCTTTTCTCGTTCTGACTCATTAATTTTGCGCCACATGACAACGCGTGGCTTGCTTTTTCGCTCTTGAATAATATCGCATACTCTTCTCCATCGCCAATCGTCCTGGCGCATGATTACAAAAGAAACCTGGCGACTTTCAGCTACAGAGAATATTATTGGCGATCTGTCGATCGCGGGTGAGTGTATCCTGATTCCGTTCTACCCGAGCCCGACGGCGAGGAAATTGAACATTTTTCCGACACGGTCGTTGCGTACCGTCGTCGTATCGGAATTACGCTCGCTTGCATTTATATGCGTATATATTACGATCCAAAACCGATTCCTGTCGCGCGCGAATATTTAATGCAGAATATTCGTATCGAACTTGTGAGATTGCGCTGTTATTTCCGAAAGCTACGATATTCTTAAAGAAAGAAGAAAGCACCATTATATACTCGTTTCAGAAAGAAGATTGCGAACTCTTCGAACATACAGTACTTCGAAAAAAAAAAAAAAAAAAAAAAATCTTAATAATTTCATTTCCTAAAATCAATACTTATTATCGAGATTTGAATAGTTATGTTATTGAATAGCTATGTTATCTTTACAGCAATGTTCTACGTGATTTCCCTCCATTTCAATGATTTGTATATGGCAAAGGTCTACATATATCGATTAAATATAAAGCACTTGCTATAGCAAACATGACGCATTGTTTAATAAACAGAAGAGAAGTTTCCGAGATTGTTCGTCTCCATATTTGAAGTGATAATAAATGTTCCGCTACATTTCTCATAATGTTTGTTTAGAAAGTATGCTTTTAAATAGAGAAACTAATCTACGTTAATAGGTTTATACACACTATAACAAACTGCAATAAATCGTACTCCATTATTGTTTGGATCTTAATAAATTAAATTTAGATTTTCTCAATAAATCTAATAAATTAGTTTTGGAAAATATGTTTATTTTCTTGTTTTTTATTTTAATAAGTTCTATATGATCTAAAAGTTCGTAACCCTTTCTCTGAAACATTTTATGTAAGAATATGGTAGAGTCAAGGTGATACAATTTTGAATATGGTACAATTCTATACGAAAGAAATTGAATTCAATTTTCAAGGTTCAAGTTTAACAACCTTCTCATTGTAAGAAGGATACTGAAAAGTATCCCAAACAGGAAAAAGTAAACTTGGATTTCGAAAATTGGCTTCAATTCTTATTTCGTTCAAATTGTACCACGTTTGAAATTGTACTACGTTTGAAATTGAATTACACG
The DNA here is from genome assembly GCF_000204515.1 of Acromyrmex echinatior. The sequence goes on along the minus strand of NW_011627104.1, from coordinate 2,188,841 downwards.
GTGTATCTGAAATAATGCCCATGTAATGCTATTCCTAATAAAAACTGAGTCGAAAAGTCCTTTTTTTGCAATTTTCGCAATACTTTTTTTTAATCATCAAATGAGCAAAATGTCTAAAATTGTGACATACAAGACAGCTTTAAGATATCTTTAAGAGTTCTTCAAGAAACATTTTCAAGATATTTCACAACATTGAAAAATATCTTAAAATTGTCATATATAACATCGATTTTATCCGTTTATTCGGCGATCTTTTGAAATTAATATCTCGTTAACTATTGTGAAAATTGCAAAATGATAGAGGACTTTTTGACTCAGTTTTTTATTAGGAATAGCATTGTATGATTAGTTATTCAAGCTTACCTTATAATACAATAATAACAAGATAGTAATTGAAATTCTATCTGATAAGTATGTCTAGAACTTTTTATTTTTGAAATTGATTTAATTTCAACGTCAAATCATGCTTGTTGGAGATATAAACGTCGGTTGTTTTAAATTCCTAGCGCAGCATACAATCATGTAGCAAACGCGATGCTATTTCAGGAAGAGGCATTGTACACGTTATTCGTATCCATTCCATGCTGAGGCTTTTCATCGGATGCACGATCGTTCTCTCGAAATCACTCGACGGAATGTGTGACCTCTCCGCGTTGTACACGCACTCCTCTCTCAGGTTCAAATTCATCGGGGAAATCATGATGGAAACGAAATAGCGGCGTAAGTTAAGTAACTAAGAAAATTTTCCGTAAAAGCGTTGAGTTGCGTTTCTTTTATTGCTCTTCTATTCCTGTTTCACTTTTCTTGCCTTTTTTCGCCCTGAGAGAATTATGTAGACGTCGTCCGCGAACACATTTTGCTGCCCGTCTTTCTTTTCTTCATGTGAACTTCTTCTCCATGTGAAAATTCTCTTTCGCTCGAAAAATACAACGACGAAATTTATCGCCTCAATAAATTATTGCATTAAGCTGCATTGTTTGCATGCACATACAGTTGTGTTGCACTTCAAATATCCTACAGACACGGAAAAATGAGGATAGAGGCATGAAGCCAGCATGAAACGACTTTGGGCTTGCGATTTATTTATGTGTATGTTTCGAATGGATAAAAATGTGTTTACTCCCTGTGAAGTGCGGACGCATTTTCTGCTCTATCTTTTCCCTTTATATTTTCCCTTTTACGAAATAGCTGCTATTTAACATGCGATACATAAAACGATTAAAAGATAAGTTAACACTATTAGGAGGAACTAAACGTTGTTAACAAGGATGGTAATTAAAAGTTGCAATTAAAAGGAATAATTATAACAGCAAATGTATTTCGTGTAAGTTGAAAATAGTTCAACCGTCTGCAATGTTAAATTTATGTCAAATTATATTCAATTTAGGTTATTTTTAATCATTTTTTAGATAGTCATTTATATCATTAATTTAACTGAAACAATGGAGTTAATAATTTATAATAAGTTGGAGCTTTTACGTTATGGTTCAACAAGACAGAGCAAGTTAGAAGGTTTTAATTACAAATTAATAAGATTGTTGAGGAAACTGCGCTTATTAAAATGTTCATAGTTGTTAAGCAGTTATAATATCACAAAGTTTGATAAACGTCTGACAGTTTTATACCAATAAGTGAGCAATTTAATAAATCAATGATTTTTTAAAAAAGATCATGTTGAAAATAAGTCAAATTTTGGAAAAAAAAGTTAAAAAAGTCACTGACTTATTAAACTGCCCTCGTAGTTATTACGTACCGTATTTGACTAATTATGTGATAAAGGCCAAAATATTTGTTTATTACCCCTCTTTTTGTATCAAGTAGTTGTGATTTTAATTGAGTCTTATATTAATTTTATTTTAAATAATTTAAATCAAGAAAATATACAGAATTATATTTTAATCAAATTTAATTTATTATTTACTAAGTACGTTAACGTAGACGTTATTTACTTTGAAACTAATCAAAGAAATGGATTAATTTACATTTTGACATACATAGAAATTAAAAATAAATGCTATTTTTAACTTAAAAGATTTGGATTAATTGGATCATTGCTCCTTTGATATCTAACAGTGTGAAGTGCAATTTTCGATCAGATGTGCAATTAAGAATTTATTTGGAATTATTAGAATTATCTGTACAAAATTAAATTGTGGAAGTATGCAATTTTTATTAGAGAAAAAGTACAAGACACTCCTTTAAAGTACTTAAGAAAATACATGCACAGAAAGAAAAGAATTTTATCAGTCTGCTTCATTTGCCAAGCTTTCATTATCCTTCTGACCAGACTGCAAAGAAGGTGAATTTAATTATTCGTCCGTTCTTCATTATCTATTAACGATTCCTCGAAACCCTTGCCTGTCGTCACCGAATATCTTCGTTGCCTCAAGTCGCCGGAAGACAATTAAATTAATCAGGGGAAACAAGGGAATGGTTTGTGCATGATCTGTCATGATTCAACAAAGGCGTTGAATTATTTCACGCGTCGATTAACTTTGCGCCTAAGCCGATTAACTTTGCGCCTAATTAAGTAAATCTAACTATGCAATAATAAGTATTATATATTTGTCAATATCTTAAAAGTGTATAAGGAAATTTACAGAGTTTTAACTTGTCACAGAGAATATCTTAAGAAGCATCGAAAATTCCTCTAAAAAGAAAATTCTAAAAAGAATTATAAGTTAAATAAAAATACAATGAAAAGAAATTTAATGAAATTCAAAAGAAAACTAAGTACTTTCTTAAAATATCATCGGCGAAAAACGTCTTCAAGAAAGTTAATTCTAGAATCCGTTTTGTGATATAAATATCACAAACTCCATTTTATGACATGGACATCGATAATTTACGACAGCTGCCTATTCTCTCGAAAATCCAGACTTTCTTCGACGCGTATGATCCATTCGCGATTTATGTCACTCAACTTCGTCCGGACTGTGTCTATGTGGTTGTAGATTAATCAAACCTCGGGAATTCGCGGGTAAAAAATAATTGATTGTGCTAAATTTTCTTTAGCCACAAATGAGCCGGAGCGTTCCAATGCACTATTAATAATTAATTAATTATCGTAGTCGAAACCAAGCATTGAGTGGTGCGTTCAAAGGAACGTGTGAAAATTAATGTCAAACAGTCTGGACGATAATTACTGTTCGTCAAGTACTATGACATACAAGAATTAATTTCTGACCATTTTTTTTATCGCAAAATTCGATCGCGATCAAGTTATTATTTTAAAAAACTCGTATATATATATATATATATAGCATATAGTATGATCGCTGTGAAGGTTTATAGGAAAAGACATTTTACTTTTTTACTTTTTTTAAATGTTTATATATTGTTGGAAATTTTTACTAAAGTATCTAAAAATTTAATTAATTTATAAATTTGAAAATAAATTGATTGACAATTTTGTTTTGATCAAAATAATTATATTAGGACGCTTAAAACTTTTTGCAGCATTGTCATCAATGCTTAAGCATTCTATCATTTTAATGTAATTATTTTGATAATTCAATAAAATTATTTTCAAATTTAATTAAATTTTTCGATGCTGTAATTATAAAACTGTTCTTTCATGTATTACATTATTTTACATTAATGTAAAATAAGTAAGAGTGCAAATTTCAATATTTATTATTGAAGGTCTAATCAGATGGAATAAAATATGACAGCAAGGAAGCAAAAATAGAGGAATCAATCTAACGCGTATACATCGTCTGATATAATTAAATCCTCGGACAGAATTTACTTAAATCTGAATGTGAAATAATTAGAGTCCAACCGAAATTTTTGCTGAAACTAAACCGAAACACTCGTCTACATGTAAATTTTAACCGAAATCGAAACCAAAATTAAAAAATAATAATCCTATAAAGGCCATATGTATAGACATGCCCATATACTTTTTCTTTATAAATATCATAATTTATTAAAATAATAATTAAATTTTGGCCGAAATTTTGATTGTGTTTGACCAATTTTGGTCAAAGAATATAAGTATTTATTCTTTATAAATATCATAATTTAATTATTGAAACAATAATTACACATATTAAAATTAATATTTATCAAAAAGAGTTATATGATTTCAGTCGAAAATGACACGTAATGAGCGTTCGTTTTCAGTTTTTTCTATAAAAGTTTCGGTCGGATTTTAGAAAAAAATGCAATCTCACCGATTACTCGTACATGTTTTCCACCGAGAGTGGAAGCGTCCGTTGTCAGCAGAGATAACGGCGTCGAGGAACTGTCCAGGCCTTCGACGCGCGATAAACCGAC
>NW_011627104.1:2136613-2181105 GCF_000204515.1 Acromyrmex echinatior | reverse complement strand
ATATATATATATATATATATATATGCACGTAACATTCTAAATAGTGATATGTCATTTCAAAGTGAGTGATTAAGCGATATTCGTCGTTAATATACATTCCTCGCATGAGATACTTCGAATACAAAGAAGAAGGGGAAAAATAGAAAAAGGAAGAGTCCATTCCATGTATTCCATGCCTTTTGAATAAACCTGTCGCTTGATTTTTTTAGACATCGAATAATTAATGCGACATAAATAATTAACGCGCGTAATCAACTGAGAGATTTTAATCAAAATGAATTCAGCCTGAGAGAACAAACACAGAATTGTCACAAAACAGGAAAATGTCGGAGAAATTGAAAACGATCAGGGAAATCAGGGAAGTCAAGGAAGTTTTCAAATTTTCTGGAAAATTAAAATTCTTGGCTTTAAAGAATTTAATATAAATACATCGTATCTCTATGCAATTTTGTATGCAAACTTAACAATTAAGCAGCAACATTAACAGTAATTTACACATTGCTGTGTTAAATTATTTCCTCAACAAAATATTTGATGAAAATATAAAAAATTTCAAAATATTATTAAAAGTATCAGGGAAAATCATAAAATTTTGTCTGGAAATCAAAGAAAAGTTATGAAATTTTACAAATTTGTGATTTTGAAATAGAAATAAAGAAGAGAAATTATTATCTGATTTGTGAAATATTCTTTTTTATTCTAAGATATTTCAATTATACTGAAAGGATGCCAAATCGAATTCTTTATAACCACACGAATTGAATTCTTTTTCCTTCTGGACTCTCGCGAAGAGACGATAACGCTCGCGTTTAATTGTAATGAAAGCTGTAGCTTCGGGGGGTTATTATGAGCAACAAAAGAATGATCCGCGCAATCTGAGAAAGATCTCATGTTGACGAACACTATGCTTTTCATGCAAAATGCGTATTTCGTGGTCGTGATCCCAGGACTTGTAAAATTTTTCCATGCGACGATGCGGAGAGACGCAACAAAAGCGCATAGGTTTTGTACAATTCTCGGCTCGCCGCGTAACAATGCTTGGCAATTAAGAGTAATCCGGTTGAAAGCGTAAGGGGCTTTCACGCGAGCCACAGCGACAGGTAGCATTATCTTTCCATGAGACAGCACGTTTATTTTTTTATACTATTTGTCATGTTGGACAAATATATTAGTCGAGTGGTACGGCAATCAGCTGAATTTGATTAAAGACAAAAATAGCGACGATGATGATTGAATTGTTTGTGAGTCTGGCAAATAACAAAAGTCAAGAAGATTGAAAAAAAATTAAAAAGTCATGTTTTAATTTTCTGAAAAGAGATTTCTGCGTTTGTCACCCATCTAAAGTTCCTAAAAGTTTTTCTATATCTTGCTTGTCATAACCGCTTGGATTATTAAGCTACTTGATTGCTGAACATTAAATGGCCGTTCAAATGAGGCGAAGCTTTTCAAAAGTTTGGGACGTTTCTAAAACAGCGGCGTTTTAAAGTGCATCTCGTTCATCTCTAGGGAAATTCTCCGTCAGTAAATTTCGCCCATTAATTTATTGCTCACTCTCGAAAAATCGCAGAAAAGTTAAGAAGTGGCGCTTACAAAACTGCGAGACGGATTACTACGTACGATCGGCGTATATATTAAAATGACACCATTTTCTTATTCCGGAAAGGAATTTTTAATTAATATAATCGTATCTCCCTCCTTTCTCGTTTATGAAGAAATTTTTCGCGGCTAAACGAGGGTATTCATATATTCATATATTCGCTGATTAAAACAAATAAAGGACAAGAAGTCTCCTGAATAAATTATCAAGATAAATTGCATATAAAAATATCATCCTATTGTTAATAAATATCTATAATTATTCAATTTATTTTCCTTCTTTTAAATAACGGTTCTCTTCAATATAATAATTTTCTTGATGATAAACTTAAAATGTATTTATTAAGAATTAAAAAAAAAATCATTATACGTACTCAATTAATTTTCTTTTGAAGAAATATTATAAAATTCATTAAAGATTTTATGTAATAAAAAAATCGAATTTGTTTTAATTTAATAGTATTAAATTTACTTAGGATTCAAAATAAATATTTTGAATAAATCTGATCATCCTTGTAATGAACTTATAAAGATAGATTTGCGGATATATGAACTTGTAAAATATTTGAAACAAGTAATTATTGCGTACAGTACATTAAAAAACTTATTAAATCTTATATATTTCTTTGAATAGTATTAAGTAAACATTTATTTATAGTAAATATTTACTCAATAAAAAAATGATATTTAAATCAAATTAATGTTTTCTATTATAAATAATAATTAAATAAGTTAATAATTAAATAAATGTATGTATATATTTATATATTTAGTAAATATTTGATTAAAACTATTCAAACAAATATTTATTAAAATTTAATATTTTTTTCAGTGCGTATATTTTTTGAGGTAAGTCTGCACTCTTGATTATGAAATAAAGCACTTCCAGTGCGTTATTATATTTTACTTATTATATTTCCCTTGTCCCTTATTATAAACGCACCAGGATAAATGCGGCAACGAGCTTTGCCTATTTATTTCCGCCCACAAATTCGCTTCCCCCTCGTCAATGTCATGATAATAAATCGGTACACCCTATAGAGCGGCCAACTAGGGGGGAATAAGAACCGACCTTCTACGATTTCAAAAATAGAAGTACCTTCTGCCTTCTTTTCTCCACCTCCTCTTTCTTTAATGGATCGTCGGATCGCCCTGGAGATCGATAAAAGAGGTAGGAGGAGCCATTTCCTTTTTTTTTCGTGAATGAATCTAAAGAAGATTGAATGTAACGCAGTCAGTTGGTATATCTTCAGTCGTCGTTAAACAACATGTGATACATGACGGTGGTACTTGACTTAATGGAATGTTCTTTAACGATAGGTATTACGTATAGTACATTCCAAGCATGTCTCTGCAGGCATTAATTAGTGAGAATTAATGGCAAAAAACGCTGAACGTGAAATTGGTGATTTCGGAGATTTATGCTCTGGAAAATATTCTCTCTCGTAGAGAAAACGTCACATTGCAATGAGAATCGTATATCACATATGATGGAAATAAATTGTAAGTTTATTGTGTAATTGACAAATAATGCAATCGTATTTCAACATGAGATGCCGCGAAGCTAAAATTATTCTCGTAAAAATATGGAGAAATAATAATTATGGAGAAATAATAATTATGAACCATTATTGATCGCTTAAGTAGAACAAGGATTTTTCGCTTTGGGGGTGAATTTTAATCTTGCGACAACGACGGGGGATGAAAGACGTCGATGTCGAGACGAATATTTTGAAACTGATCCGCCTCAGGATCGAGAGATAATGGAACAATGATGTCGCGAGGGCGGACAGCGTGCATTTTTCGCATCCTTGCCTGCAACGGGAAGGGTTTTGTAAGTCGTATGACGTAATGTCGGCGGTTATCCGATTGAATAATCGGTCCCAGGACGCGCGTATTGCGGTTCCGTTGCGCGTCTATAAATATCGCCATATTGTCATTCGTGTCACGCACAACGTGACACGCGTGAAAATTTATTGCCCCCGACGGCGGCGCAGATGCGCAAAGTATTAAAAGTATGATAAAGCTTCACTCACACCAGGTAAGTTCCTCGCGTCGCCGGTAGAAACTCCTCCCGGTCGAAGGAAGTCAAGACGTCGTCGCCCACCTCAAAACTGACGCTAAAGTATTCGTTACTGGATACCTATAATCAGAATGAACATCTGTAAGCACAATTAATTTTATCTCAGATGAAGCTGATCTTAATATTCTTGTAATTAGAATCTTAGTTTAAGATAATTCTGGTAAAGATGTCACTCATTGTCGAGATGAAATTTAACAGAGTTTTAAACGAGAAAGTAATATACATAAATAAATGCTAAACTCAGACTGTTTTCATTTCATAGAAAGTTCTTGTATAACTTTTATTCGAGTTGTTTATATTTCATATTACTTACATCTAAAAGAAAGTTATTTCCAGATTTGAAAAAAATATATGTGATGAAATCTAGTAAGGCAATAAAGTTACTGCAATGAGAAAAAAACTAAATTTTAATAAATATTTGTTTGGACAGTACTAGCTAAATATTTGTTTATATCTTTTTTTTTAAATTTACACTAAATGTAAACTTATATATATATTATATACATATATATATATATATATATTTATACTTGATACAAGAATCATTAATTTAACTTAATCATCATTTTTTTATTTAGTAAATATTTATTTACCGTAAGTAAATGTTAAGTTAAGATTATTCAAATAAATATTTGTGTGTGTATGTGTGTGTATATATATATATATATATTATAGCGGTTGGATGCACTAATGCGCATTATTAAAGCCGTTGTACACTAATTTAATCTGTGTAAAAGTAAAATGTAAATATTTTGAATTATAAAATATAGAATTTATCTAACAGCACAATTAAATGTAGTGAGGATTTTATGATTTAATCCGTTTATAATATTGTATTTATATCAAACATATTTTTATATCAATTTGTGTACAACGGCTTTAATATGCACCAGTGAGCACCGAGTGCATCCAACTGAATTCGCTATTAGATTTTTATCTAATTATTAAAATTAACATTTTGATACATATCGCGCAAGAATAAAATATCGCCAAATCTAAGAGATAAAATATTTTCGCGTAAAAGCGACAACTTTAAATAATGGATTTCTGATACTGATAAATCCGTACACGAAACTCAACGATTAACTCCATTGATTGGCGTCCCTTTCAGGATTATACTCTAAAGAAAACTCTAGCCGATTTTGCCGCACAAAGAGCCGACTTTTAGTTTTACCGTTAATCGCTTTAGGAATCGAATGTAACCAGTGTAAGCTGCGACTATGATTTAAAGCGAAACTGAACGCTGAATGAATAAATCTCGTTTAAATGCACAATTCGTGACAAGGCATTAAATTTGAAGGGAAAAACTAAGTACCGCAGTATCTCGAATACAACTATTACAATCGGACCACAGTCTCGAGATTCATATTTCAGCGCGCGATAAACAAAGCTTCAAACAAATTAGACGTTTATCTAGCAATTTGGTAACGTACAAAAGATCCATGAATACAAAACGCCCGTACAAATATTTCTATAGTTGCGCGCGTTCTGGCGATCTTTAACAGATATAGCTTGAAATCGAGCGTCGTTTATATTTTGTATACAATCTTTATTATGCATCTCGAAAACTTACAAAATTGACCTAGTTAGTTTCTCCTTCGCATTACTGCGATTACTCCGCAGTTCGGGTGCCTGGATTCAATATTGCCGCCACGTTCGCCCATTCGACTCATTTTTTTTCTTTCATAAATAATGCAGGGACGCAATGCTCTCATAAATTCGAGTCACTTGGATAGGTTGGTGAGTTAACCCGCGAAATCAAATATTAACCGGAGTAATCGTCGTCGCGGCAAAGATTGTTGCTTGTCATCATTGCGAATTACAGCTTATCTTACTGGTCAGCATAAATGACACTCGATAAGTATTTCAAGAAAACATTTATCGACTGAATCGATGAAAAGAAATAATCGTGTTTAATCACGATTGGTAAATCAAAGCACTGTTGAACAAAGTTCGTGGGAATCACAAAAACTTGGCTGCCCTTCGACCTTTAAATAAGAAATTTTCTAGTAACTTTTTGAAATAAATTCGAGACAACAACTGTTCCATGTGGAAGACATATTTTTCGTTTCTTGAATGCGTCGGTTGCATGTAATTATGTACATAAATCATACTCGAAAAGGTAGTAAAAGGTAGTTGTCGGTTCTTGTACCTTGAACTCCCTGGGTTTCGAAGTCTGTAATTGCAATTGTCGCAATACATTTCACGCGCGAAACGTAGAATGCACAACGAAGCGCAATATTTATACTGAATTGTTTCTTTGGCTATGTAATTTTGAGTATAATCGTGAGAGAGAAAGAAATATACATACCCCATGTATTCTTCGTGGACTTTGTATTATCGATTTTTCCTTTTCATTATAATAACTTAGAAAGTATGCGCGCTACAGCATGCACGGCATTGCATCAAAATAAAATTGATTTTTCATGTCAGCATCTAAGTTTACTTTAGTTATATAATTCCAAATTCGGAACTGAATTCTATTTATAATTTTGCGTGTTTTTCTCTCTCTCTCTCTCTCTCTCTCTCTCTCTCTCTCTCTCTCTCTCGTGTAACAGAAAATATTTGAAATAAAATTTACATATTTACAAAATATATATATCAGAGTATATATTTATATTTAAGATATGTGACACACAAAATTAAAAATAAAATTTTATTTTGAATTTGTTCTCGAATTATAGATTGTATAAAGTGGGCTTAATAAAGATTTAAACAAATATTACAAAGTTATCAGATAATTCACAATAACTGTCCTCTCAGAAAGAATTTTTGATAAGGAGATAAAAATTCTTGACATACTTAATCTTATCGCAATCTTATGCAGTATAAAAATAAGACAATATTAAGATTAAATCAATAATTCCTATTCTTCTCCCTTGAATTAAATAAGATTAATTTATTTTCTTGAGACAAGAGTGACATATATATTATTTAAGTTTATATATTGTTATGTTTAAAATAAATTTGTACGTTATGACACGATATATGTCGACGCTATAGTATTTGGCACGAAACCAATGTCTAAAATGATTTTAGAATTAAGAATTTTCTATTTAAGATTAAAATATTCCTCTATTTAACAATAAATATGATTATCCCTATATTGATCCCATTTTATATTTTAAATCGAAAAGTACTATTGGATCAGGGAATCTTTTCTATGAGTGTGTGTTTAGTAAATATAATTGATAGATATACATAATGACGACAAATTTTTCTGATATATTATTTCGCTATATAATATTGTTAAGTATCTAAAAATTGTAAAATATTATCCTACATTTTATAAATAAAATCTTCATTTATGGATCTTTCTTATAAACCTTTTCTTTTCCTCTCTTCTTATTATTAGTTAAATTATAGTTAATTTTAAATTTCTTTATTAAGATTGAAAAATTTTAATAAGAAATATTTGCTTTAGGAACTCTTCTTAAAATAAAGATTAATTCTAAGCTCGTAAAAAAATATATAGACTTTTGTTCCGAATTTTATAGCAAGTCATATATTTCTTTATCCCCGTTATAAGTTTTTTTTTATATGATACTCAACGATGCGTTTCGTAAACGCGAAATTAAGAGAGGAGATAATCTCGTCTATCGTAATTTCGTTAACATACTTCAGCATTATATAATATCACCGCCTCATCGTCAATAAAATTTATTATTTTTAGAATTCTACAGAAATCTATGCTCTGGAGGTACTGTTGATCCACGTTTGCATAATATTGACTGAGCTTTCGATAGAGAATAATCGGAGAAACGGGACTCCGTTACTGTTCCTCGAGGACGTATGTAATTTATAGATCTTCCCGAAGTAAGAATAAATACTTTGGAAGTTCGTGACAATGATACTAATGTGCGTGTAAATGCTTAATGAAAATTTCCCTGTCGCTTTCTATGAGAGGCGAAACTGTAACATTACCCTGTTTATCATCCTTTATAGCGATTGTCTTCATAATGACTTTTTACGACTCTTTTATTACATCTTTAATTTGTTATATCAAACTTAAATGTACAAAAAAAGTCCATTTTTTTTTCGGAAACTTATAGTGCAAATAACTGAATGTAATAAAAAAAAAGAATTATTTGCGTATAATTGTAAATTTTTTCGAACAGTCGTTCTTTCATTATATGTTTTTTCTGCTATAATTAAATCGGAAATTATTTCTATTTATTACGAAATGAAGACTGTGTCTTATATATTTTTTTATTGTATCAGAAAATACTTTTTAATATTTTCTACGACATTAAATTATGTTATTTTACTTATGCTTTTCTTAACGCTACGCTCATAACTAGAATTTACTATCCAGAAACTTCCTTCTGACAAAATTTTTCTTGAATCTAATAATCCATACGTGAGAAAATTATCAATCCATTCTCATCAAGAATAAAAGACATTAAAAGAGAGAGAGAATTATTCGCGGGCTACAGTTTAACAAACTCAATTCTCGTCGTATATTATTACGTGACTCGAATAAAACTCGCAATACATCTCAACTTTTGCCAAAAGTATGCGACGATTTTGTTAAATCGCACTAAATTTCGTGGCGAAATTTCAGCATGGCGTAAAAAGAGGCAATGAGCTTTGAATTATTTCGTCAGTGCCAGTTTCATTTACTTATTCATTCAAACAGTAAATATCGACAGCTAAATTTTCAGTGCACATTTTCCTTGCAATTTCATATTTGATAGATTGATTACATGCTCGTTCTATCGTAACAATACCATACAACTATCGCCGTTCACGTTTTTACGTCATAGGCGGCACGTGTAGGCGTAGTTGCAAGTAGTCCAAATCAACGCCTACGTGGTCACTTATATTTCAGTACATTACGTATAGATATAAACCTTATTCATATAGTGTTTACCCTTTCCTATCGATCTGTACACATGCCAGTTTGCGGTTTGATGCAGTAGTAGTCTTGAAATAGTGGATTTTAGTTGTTACTGCAATTGCAGTATAATTAAAATTATATAACTTTTATATAGCTTTATTAAGCAACTTTCAGTGTCAATAATTTAAAAAATAAATCTAAATTAAAAAAAAATAATAAAGAAAATATATAATAGAGTAATTTACTGTGTGAAAAATATAAAAAATAATTTATACACATTGAGAACAACTGCGTGTTTAGAGATTTTAAAATGTACTTGTAAAATCATAATTTTGAGTAAATCTATTTTATTTAGCCATTATTTTACAATAAAAATGCGAACGTGAAAATATAATCGAGTAACTTTTACGTGGAAACCTTTAATCCTTTCGAAAGCTTTACGAGAACATGAAACCATAGTGGTAAAGCTCGGAATGTATTTTGCAAATTATCACTCATTTGCATCGTTAAAAGGTCACTTCACTGTAACCGCAGTCTAATCTATTAATTCGATCTTATTTCTCGAAAAAGACGATGATGTGAGCTTAAATTGAGAATTATCGACTTTTATCCTCTAGAGCTTAAAAAAAAGCCTTCTTGCGAGCCATTACGTTTCTGGGCCTTCACCGACCACTTGTGGCGGAAAATTGCAGTAATTTTGTACTCTTTTGTGATTTGTCGAGATTTTTATGCTCGTTAAGATACGACCTTGACGGCGAGAGTGCGGTAAATCCGGGTAATTTTGCAATGCCGAGTGCTCATTTAGTTCTGATGCTTTCGTATGAACAAACGATCTGCTGTCGTATTATTTTGTACTACAATTTATAGTATGTGCTCTTCTTCTCGTAAATTATTTACATTCTAATTATTGAATTATTGCAGCCGTTGATAATAGTGTGTATAAGTAAAAATGAAATAAATCTTCAGATTTAAATATCTATTAAATAAATAAGAAATAGGTAATGTAAAAATAATATTTAATAATAAAATAAAAGTATAATATAAAAATGTAATGTGAATTTTGTTACATTTTGTAAAGCCATACAAATAGATTTACATTGGCGACAGAATTAAAAGGGATAACTATAATAATTTATCCGTGACGTAAACATATAAGCTTATCATAATTATCAACGTATTAAATTTGACTGATACGTAATCTATTTTATTATCTAAAAGCGAGAGAGAGAGAGAGAGAGAGAAAGAGAGAGAAAGAGAGAGAGAGAGAGAAAATTGAATAGTTATTTCCGCATGCTCGAAACTGTAATTTCATTATCTATTTAGATGAAAAATATTATCGAATAGCTATAAAGCTAGTGCTTAGCGATCGATTGTGCTTAGCGTTTGGTTATTAACATCCACGTAACATCGGTTATTAATGGCCACATAAATATCGATGGCCCAATATACAGTGGTGTTCGCAAAACATTATTAATGCTCGCTTTACACTGGTTTAAATTCCCTTGTGTCTTTTATACATTTTTTATTGTATCAGCTGCTCATTCGGTGATATTAAGTCTTGTTAATATCACATAATTACAGAGATGATATATTTATATAATTAACTGCATGTATCTACGTGATGAATATAAGCTCCATTTCCGAGTTACGCTTCATGCAACAGATTCTAAGACGCAATATGAAACGATGATTTGGCGTCCCATTTGATGATCGTAACACTTATAAAATTATTTCATACCCTTGTTGTTCATTATCAATGTTAACAGAAATAATGCTCGCGAACGTTATTTCTCCTTGTTATGAATGTTAAATGAAACGCATTCTTAGGAATAGATTAGCGTTCGCGCAGTTTTTAAATTTTGCCGTGTACATTTAGCGCATATTTTGGTGCTGATATGAATAACTTTTACTTCGCTCATTATGTGCGCTACTATTAATCACGCAGCTAATTTTATTTTATCACCATCGCGTTGAAACTATAGTAAACTGTAGTAAACTATAGTAAATGGTGTTACGGTTTCATCAAGTATTTCACGGTGGCGCGTATTTCCCGACCATCGCTCGACCTTATATACAATGCTCGTAGTTTTACGAAACCAGATCCGACTAATAGCGATTTCGTGTTTCGTCCTGTTTTCACGCCGCCTCCCGCAGCAGTTTCTGCGGATGCTTCTAAATTTTGTATTCCGACTACTCCCTCGACGAAGAGATCGCAAAGAAGTCTGCTCCCTCGCAAAGCACGTTGAATACTGAATCGCTTGACGATTGATTGTTTAACGCAGATTGTATTAAGTATGACTTAGTTCCAATTATTCACATGCCATAAACGATGTAAATAGCGACACGTGTAAGCGTGCATATCCCATACAAAGCTGTTCAAATTATTGAGCGAATTATGGCGATGAAGTTTGCCCGCGGGGATGCGAAATTGTATGCAATAATGAAGCGATAAACAGTAATGAGAATTGTAATTAAGATTCGCTATTGGAAAACATTAATTGCTTGTCCATTCAAAAAAATATTTTTCACATAAATACACTAAGAAAAAAAAGTTTTTAACTAGGAGTGCATTCCGTTTCATGCATGATGTGTATATCATTTATCTTTGTTTAAATACATTCTAGACTAAATACGTTCGTAGTGATTATTTATATAGTTCAAGTATTTTTATATTTAAGTTAAATATATGTGAGTCACGTCAACAAAATCTTGTAATTTAAAACATATTCTTATTTATTATTTAAAACATATTATTTGTTTGAATTAATAAATATTTGCTAGGCAACTCATGATCGCATTTAGATGAAACAATTAATATGTTATTAAAACAGCAACTTTTTTTTTCAATATAAAGAAAATCATAAATATAACAATGAAATTTTACGAAATATAATAATGAGTCATGTTTTTCTTTCTTATTTCAGAGTATAAACAATATCTTTCTTATTCTTATTTTTTCATATTTTAATATCTGAGTCTTAATATTATAATTCAAAAAAAAGGAAGATGAAGCGAAGTATGAGATAACTCTGGAAAAGTCGCTGCGAAATTAAAAAGAATCGATAAAAGTACTTAGAGTGGGAATTTAAAATATTGCGCAAATTAATTAACGCCGGTTGGGAAAACGCGATAAGGCGGTTTTTTTTTCATCGCTCAAGTGCATCGTCTCTCAACAGAGTGGAAAAGAGATAAGAAAGAGACAGGTAAAGCGAAATGGCAGGCTAAAATTTTTATGACGATTACGCGATGCTGGACGGAGAAAGCTTTATTTTATTTTCAATGTAATCTCGTCGCGTTCGTATGATTGTCACACGGACGTGGGATTATGCGAATTGATATATTAATTTTATGGATGTACTTGGTGACGCTTATGCACGCACTAACGCACAACGCAAGAAAATGACAACAGGCCAGCTAATATAATGAAATGTCAGAAACTGTCAACAACGTAGAACAATTCCCATGTGCAATTAAAGTTAGTTTGATTATCTCTTCTTGTTAATGAATGGCATTCTGTAATGTCTATAGTAACCTCATGACTTAATATACTTGTTAATCCTGAAATCTCTCTCTCTCTCTAATTGTGAAGTCAAATATAATTCCATTCAGAAAGAGATGTTTACAAGATTGCTATTTAACATATAAAATGAAAAGATGACGAAGAATTTTTTTCCATAATTTGTATCCATATAACAGTCATAAAAAACATTAAAAAAATTGTGTCTCTCACTTTATTTTGTTAAATTATAATGTACATTTGTAGAACGAATTTTATTTTTACCTTAAATTTGTCGCTAAATTATTTTCTTTAAAAAAAATCATTTTTTCCTAAAATATTTTATGTATTAAATTTCTTATAATATTATTTATTTTATTTATCATAAATAATATTGTATAATAAAATGTATAATGCTTTTAAATAAGAAAGATAATTATCTAAAAGAATTTTTATACATCACTGATAAAAAATTAAAAATACAAACGCTCTTATTTACATCTATCTGTTAATTTATGGAGATGGGCTTGAAAATAATATGCAAAAAAATATACTAATCGCTGTAATGGTTTCTCTTTCAGAAGAAATAAAATAATGTTAGATTAAGCTGCTAAAGTGCCACTGATTCGCAACATGGATAGGACTTCTGTAATACCCTAAATTACATTACAGTAAATTACAGTAAACACTTTCCTACATTATTTTTTTATCATCAACTTGGAGAAGAAAATTAGTTTCGTTGACACTCGACGGGACGCGGAGTAATTGCGTGTGTTTTATATCGGCTAAAGCAATAAAATTTATAATCGCTTTTGCGTAACTTATAAGAATAGGCATTTAAACGCATAAATATTGATAGTTCATTGGAAAGCCGTTAATTGCACATTACTGTCCTGTCGCGCACTCAATCCGTTCCTCAATCGGTTTCATTGTAAATTCAGCGAGTGAACATGGAATCTCCATTTGGAATATGGGGGTTGCAGTTCGGATCATATCCGAATTGATGCTTCACCAAAAGCATGAGGAGATATCTCTCAATAATGGCCTCTACACGACAATCTTACCAATCAATTTTGTTAAAAGACGTTCAAGATTGTAATTAAGTGTATACGTGCAAACAAGTACACGTTTCAAAGATAAAACTTTTTAAATGCGCGAATAATAAAAACGCGTGAAAGTTTATATATTCAAATAAGAAGATAGAGTTAAAAATATGCGCAAGTCCACATATAAGAACTATGTGGAATGTGGAATTTTCTAAATTTGAAAATTCCACGCGTCAAAGAAGAGCATAGTAAAATACAAGTTTTTATTATATGAATTTTATTGATAAAAAATTAGTTCTATTCTTATTGCATATTTTAATAGACTAGTTTCTATTTAAAGATTCAATAAATATTGTTCGTATTTTTTGACCTTTTTATTTACTAAGCTTTTTGCTTAGCAATCTAGAGCTAGAAAATTGTATTTTAATTTACAAGTTTTTACTTTTACACATCAAACGTGATCAAATAAAATGCGCGCATAAGATGTAAAGGTAACAACAATCTTTGGAGTTTATACTTTCGCACAAATCTGTATTCAAGCACGAACGTAAGAATGTGTCTTTTATGCGTCGTCTATAATATGCAAAATAAATTTGGTGAAAAAAGTAAGAGTAACAATCAACTAATCACAGTTGTATATGATTCTTCCCATATTCGACTATAATTGCTCAACTTCTTATTCTTACTTTTTGCATCATGCTTACTCCGCATGAAAAAAAAAATTTAGTTGACCTGGAATTTTGATGGAAAATAAATGATCCAAAATTCTGGTTAAGTCTATTAGATTTCTGGTTAAAACTACTAGAATTCTAGTAAATTTAACTAAGAAAATTTTTAATGTTGTCTGATAAGATGGAGATTGTCGCAACTGGAATTTTAGTAGATTTAACTAGAAATCCAGTAGATTTAATCAGAATTCTGTTTATTTTCCATCAGAATCCTAGTTAATTCAATCAAACACTTTTCTCTGTACGCATATTGTAAATAATGCATTACATGATCAACGTTCTTGAATGACGTGGTCTAAACTCACTAGTTTTGCGTCTCCCTCAGCCTGTACATTCCTTAGCACACAAATAAAAACTACTAATAACACAAAAGAATTGAGCTCTTGTATTCGCAAGTGAAATCGTATCAAAATGCAATATGAACTGCCGCATATCACAGACAATCCGTAGATCCTTGGATATACAGGTGTACATAGTCTCATTTGCGGAGTGGATATTGCGTTGCGCTTATCATATATAAAATTTATTGACGAGGAAGGACGAGAACACGGAATGAAATAATTGTATTTCATCGTTTGCATAATTTTCACGGTCGCTCATTGCACATTTCCCATTCAGTCACTGGTTTAAAATTTATAAGAGCGACGGAAGATAAATCTCTGGCAAGCGGTGTGAAGAATGTGGAAACATTTATGTTTCTTTTAGACATTCGCGATACAATGACGATAAGAGCTCGCCGATCACGTTTTGCTTTATCTGTTTTATTCGCTCGTCGCGCTGGGATAAAAGGAAATCCGTGAATAAAGAGAAAATTCTCTCGTTATATCAAGCTTCTCTCATATGCGCGAAAATCCTTTATTTCCATGTCGGATGTACGCATCCTTCTCCTTCCATTTCACTCTCAAGCAAATGTGACATAAATATTTCGCATTGCATACAATCCTCGCGGATATGTCTGTTTATGCAATATTTAATATCGAAGTTCAAAATTTTTTATCAAAGACAATTTTCATCAAAGACAATTTTTTTTCCTTTTCAACAGACTTTAAAGCAGATTAAATTGCGAACGGTTTGTTAATTATAATATAAGCAATTAAAAAAAGAAAAACAAGAATAAAAACGACTTAAAACTTTCATAAAAATAAAACTTTCATAAAATGGCAATGGAATCTACTAAGCTAGTACTCCAGACAATTTGAAATAACTTTGGACAACTCTATTTCCGGAAACTTAACGCACTCTGAAGTTAATTGCTAAGTTATTTAATAACGAAACTTCAGCTGTTTCGTCAAACCATGGTATGCATTTAGTTTTCGGCGGAGGAAAAAGTCTGACTTGTGAAACTTCCACGGAAACATTGAAGTTTCTTCCTTTTAATTAAAAATGATACGCTAATAACAGTATGTCAAAGACATAAAAAAGTGGGGGACAGGTTATAATAAGGGATTTTACAAATTATACTATAAAAGCAGCAGCAATATTCGCTAAAGTTTAAATTGAAGGAAGGGACTCCTTTCCCTTCAAAAGAGCAAGGAAGTTCAGAAGGAGCACTCAGATATTCCATTAGAAAGTAAGCATGGTGAAAGAGCGTCACGAATCATTTCCGATGTAACATATTGAAGAGGAGCGTTTGTCAAAATATATTTGCCGATAAAAACTCACCTGAGAGCGTGAAAATTTGTGCCTGCGATTGGAGTTCGCGATCTCGGTTGGTGTCGCACTCGGTGCGAGAAATCGTATTCGATTGCATTCAATGCCGAGAGGGTGGTGTTGCAACTGATGGGACTGCTGATGGTGATGCAGGTGAGGGGGTTGCTGCTGCGAGGGATCGCCCTCCAGATGATGCTCTCCCGTATCTAACATGCTGCCACTCAGGGAGTCTAGCTGCGTCAACGACCTCGAACGCACCTATAACAATAAAGGATCATGCATACGTTAGAAAAAAAGAATCTATGAATTAAGTCTCTGCATAATTAAATAAGAAACGTGTACTACGTGTATTTGTTGTTAACCGCATTATACAAATAATAACATCTTTAATAATAACAATTTAATAATAAAAATATATACCTACTTAATAATAATATAAGTATTTAATCCTCAACTACAGTTTTATATATAGTATACAGTTTTACATATGTATATATGAAAACTCTACACTTAAATTCTAAAGCGTTCTACTTGAAATACAAAATGCAAGTAAATGTCCGTCTTAGTTGATAGAAGAAGGTTCAATGTTTTTTATCTGTAATACAATTTAGAACCTCCTAGTACCAAAAAGTTTTTACTTTGGGTCTAAACCGTTGCTGAAGAGGGTTAAGAATAACAATTATTTAGAAACTTGTTTATAGGAAATGTATAGAAAGCTTTTTAGAGAATGAAGGATGCTCTTTTACTCTCTGCTTTAGGGTAAAAATGATAAATAATTAATCTCGTCCAAAATTTCTGTTTCTTTAAAAGTGACAAATGTTGTTCTTGAAATGCTTGTCTAATTGGCAGCAAATTAAATTTAATTTTTGGCACAAGACTTTTTAGCAATACTCCATTTCAAAAATATAAAAGAAGGAGAAATACTTTTTTCCTCAAAATTATATTTTCATTCGACGTGACCATCGAAATTTTTTAGACAGTGTGAATTCATATAAATTATTTCCTTTCTATCATTGCAAGCAATCTCATGTAAATATCATATATCCCGTTCCATCTAATTCTTCCCTTCCCGTAATTATCTTCCAATTACTCGCTCGGGGATCAAGCCGAATGCTTCGGAATTGCGAGCACGAATAATGCGATCCGTGTTATTGCGGACGCGCACAAACGGCCAACAATAAAACAAATTTGTGGCCGCAATCAAATGCACCAGTATGCGCGAGGCGCGTCTGAGAGGAGGGTGTACAAACGAAGTAGAGGGTGACACATCGATAGAGGCTGGCTGTTCTGATATTAACGAACTCACGGCGTAGCAGTGTGTGGACGCAACCAATAGGCTGACTTCCTGGGAGATAAATTCGAGGGAAACCTTCGTGTGGACGAAGCGGGTCACTGGACGATCGATTTATGCGAATCAATCCCTCCTGCTGTACCTCGAGGGATTCCTGTCGTTCGTTATCACGATTTACTTGTTGTGCTCTTCTTTTTTCTTCACTCGTCGCAATAATTTACCACCGCGACGTGTGTCTTCGACAGGATTCCTCTCGCTTGGTTTCTCTTTCTTTCTTATTAGAACAAACCACGTAAGATATAATTGAATGACTGGGGTACAGGGGGAGGACAAGTTTTCATTCTGTATACGACGGTTTTAAGCGAAGTAGTTATCAAACGACGTATAACTTTAGACGCTGGAAACAGGGAAGAAGCGTGACTGTTAAGTTTATAACGAGCAGCTAAGCTGCCTAATTTAGAAGTTAGGGAGAAGTAATAATCATTCGTAAAACCAATTTAAAATAATTACGAACGAATCGCGTAAATTGCATGATGTTTAATACATATAGTACAATCACTCTTTATCTTATTAAGAGATTGATCAGTTCTCAAATATAGATTCCATTAATAAGATCATATTAAAAATACTTTTCTTTAATATTAAAATCTTTCTAAAAAGAAAGACAAAAATGAAAATTAATCTCTCTTGCAACTTTTACAGTCGAAAATAACGAGATATTCTACCTTATATGAACGTATAACTTTATAAATAATTTCTATAATATTGCTCGATTATCTCAAGCAATTTTGTCGTACCATTCTAGGTGTATCCGTATAAATAATAACACAGAAAAAAGAAAGTAACTGCCGTAACTAAAAACTACGTCTGATAACTAATAGGTGTAAAATATGATATCATAAAAATAAAATATAGGTATCATAGCTAATGTCTTAGCTGTGATATCTATATTATAGCAGCAACAGCAAACCGTTCCACCGTAGTTTATAAATAGCTACGGCAGCAAATATATTTTAACAAACCAAGATTAGTTACGGCAAAAAAAATTTTTTTTTGATAAAGATATCTAGCGAATAAACTTTCAAAAACGCATACGTTGTTTTAACACACTTATATCCAGCATAAAAACTTCAAAATAAATAACAAATTAAAATAACGTGACACTTAATTTTGTATAGAAAATAAATATGTATAGAAAAATAAATCTAACGCGATTCATATGTAAAAAAATTGAGATTTTGTAAAAATACGCAACGACTGGCTAAACATAATTTATTAAATTAAAGGTAAAACGTTTGTCACTCACAACGCAAAAGATAAAATTTAACATACGTATATATATCTCAAACAAATAAATCTGATTATAATCCGGAACTCCTCGAGATTTCCCTATTGTGCTCGAATCGTCCCAATTTCTAAAGTGTCCACGATTTCCATTCTATCACGAGCGATACAACAGTTTCATGTGAGATTGGGTTACACACATTTCGAGCATTTAGGACGAAAACAGGATATTTACACCGACCCCAAAATGCGTCGTTGTGCCAAATCCTTTTTAGCTGTCAAAGGGACCTCCATGAGGCACAATTATTCGGACTGATAAAAGCACTCGAGCTAATTTGCGCGATGAGAAACAAGCTACTCAATAATAACTCAAAATGACAATTGTATCACAGAAGTAACGTGCAAATTATGGTCGCGTTCAAAGATGCATTTCATTATATATTTCATTTTCCTTTTCATCTCCACTTTATTCCTTTGTCAATACGCTCGTATTCACTACAGTGTAGTGTTCAAAGCTCGTCGCGACCAATTCGTTCGTGTCGAAAATAAAATAAATATAAACTTTAACATATGCAAACAATTGTGATGACTCGCAAGTTGACGGTATCACGATACAATGATTATTTCGTTCTACGTATCTGTTATGCGTTCCTGAACGTGCATAAAGAAGAGAACTGATCCAGAAGGAAACTCTTTCCGCCAATTGTCCCAAGACACCGAGTCACATCCTCGCTTTCCTGATGATAACCAGAAACAGCACTTCTCTAAGCATGTGGATACATCCTGTTCGTGCGGAATCAAATAGTCGGTTCCTTTTCCAACCTAAAAGATCGTATTAGATCACAACTATTCGTTTGCTTTTAGCCTTCGGGTCTACGATATGCTCTAATTAGGGCCCACTTTCTTACTCGAATTCGGCTCTTTTGATTTTTCGATATATATCCGCTGGTCCCATTCATCTTCGACATTCCCTCTCCACGCAATGTTTAATGCTCCCCTGTCATTATTGTTTTTCCTACTTTATAATTGGTTGTTTAAACTATATACGCATATATCACTAAGTCTACAAGGTTCAATCTAGGGTTTGCTCGAAATTCAGTAATCGAGGCAATTTTTTAACACTACTAACTCTCTTTTTCTCTTTTAGTTCCTTGACGACGTTCAAAGATGGATAGGAACCTACTCTCGCAAAAAGAAAGAGAGGAAGAGACAGAGTCGGATCGCAGGATTCAAGAAGAAAACTCAATTACGCCCTCGCGCAACGGTATTGAGGACGCTGATACTTTCGTCGCCTGTATGTACATACTTTGATGTATACATTTCCACGCGCGATGTTTACCCATCGGGTCCGAGTCGATTCTTCGGCGTCTTTGATCGTTCGATCTTATTTCACCCTCGATCTTGTACGGATTCGCAGCTACGTCGTCACCATGTGTTGTCGCGGTGACGGAACGAAACGAAGGCGTGCGAAATGAAAAATGTCGAAGAGGGATTTGTGGATTTGTGGATGCAGAATGACGCCTTGCTTCAATTATCGAGAAATATTAAAGTTTGTTCCTTGATAATCGATGATCTTCTTCAAGAAGATCTCCCGCAATCTCTTTAAAAATGCCACGTTTACAAGATACACAATATGTCGTATCCTGGGAAACACGTTCATGTAGATAAATAAGATCCTGTGTACGTTCCTCGTGCAGCATGGGATTTTTCTTCTAAAAATAGGACAGTGCAATTGAATAACGGAATTTTTAGATCGCGTTGGGTATAAATAAAAAAGGAAGAATTAACGTAAACATAAAATATGTTTAAAAATAAATTCCAATGGCTGATATTATTTTCTCCTTACACTAAAAAAAATAAATTTTAATAAATATTTATTTGAATAAATATTTATAAATGTAAAGATATATTTATTTGATTACGAAAACTATTAATTTAATTAAACTATTATTTTTTTATTGAATAAATATAATATTTATGTACTGTAACTGTTTACTTGTATAATATTACAAAGAAATATGTATATTAAGATAGAGAAAGATTATATTAAGATAGTAAATTCTTTTTTTAGTATAGTTTATAAATGATTAGAGGGTAAAGAATCTTTAAAAAAATTTTCTAAACTATTTCTCCACAAGTGACAATCTTTTTTTACGATTTATGTAATACACATCATTCTCCATTGATTAAACGAAGATATACAAAATATGCGGGAGCTAAGTATATTTTTAACAGTAATAATCTTGTTAAGTATATTGTCCAATTCATTACAGTTTTAATTTACAGTTTTAAATCACAAAAAAATCCGCATGAAAGAATCAATAATGAAGTAACTTATTTAATCCAAAGACAAGCGTTATATTGTTTCGTTTAGATGTCCATCTGTCTTTTGCGCACTACATTTTAGATCAATCTGTCTCCTGCGCGCTTAAGCTTTCATTTTATTGCGACATTTTGCGACAATTCTTTGCAAATTTCTCGAAACGTTGCATTTTCCCTGATTTTACGCACTCTCTGATTCCGACATTCTACGGATTTATCGTGACGTCGCGAATAATATATATATCCGCGAGCTTTCGACTTTATATTATCCAGCAGAATTCTCTCGCGGCCGAGGGTCGTAACACATTTTATTTTACGAGGAAGTGTCGTATGCGGAACGCGTATTAAATCGTTCCGCGTATTCTCGATTCCTTGCCTTCTTCCATCTATTTCACTTTATGCAGCAAGTCCTGCAAGTCGTACGACACACGTCAATCTTTATTTCGTTCCATGTTACGACATGCTATATCTTTTCCGTATATTTTAAAACGAATGTTGCACGTTCGCAAGGACATGATATTATGTCGCGGTTTGATTTCCTGAGGCAATTCGAAAATCTAAATGCGAAATTGAAACATTTCTCCTCTGTACGCGAACGGCTTCATAATAGCAGTTTCTTTGGTATTTTTAAATATTTTAAATTTTCTTTCCTTCCTCTGGCTGTATTTAGTTCTTATTCGACTCTTGCATTTCTCTTCTCTCGCGAATGTTGCGAAAATAATCTCGTCTGACGGAATTGACGATGTCTGTTTAAGAAATACGTTTCTTTATCGGAAAATACTCATTTGTATTTGTCGTAAATATAAATATAAATTTGTTGAATTCCCGCCCTAAATTCTAGCGTTAATTACAAGCGCGCGGTTTCGCAGTTCAGGATAACTAATTTGAGATTGAAACTGGCATTGTTTCATGATCAAATGAAGTTTCCATTAATTAACCCCTTGATTAATCAATCCTCGTCAAGTCTCGACGATCCTGTAACAATAATATGGCGTAAAAGGTCGCAGCTGTGCCGCGCGTTAACGCCAAAATTGTCGATTCAATAAGGTTCGACGGGCGATTAATTACCCGGAAACTCGAATACTAGCCTCTATTAGTAGTACAGTGAGAATTGAATCGCTCCGGATTCCGATAGCGTTTCGTAATTCTCGAACTATAAAACATTTTCTGATTTCCGAATTTCGAAGCATGTGGATCAGCAAAGGTTTCCTGCCTTGGAATCGACGAAAATAGTTAACGGCTTGAACAAAGCCGTCTTCTATCTTCGTAAATAAATAATTTAAGGTACGATACATTTGAATTTTTTCAGGAAATATACAATACAATACAAACATCAGTGCGAAACGAAATAGATATGGACCAAACAAATCATACTTGCAACACCTCGAGTCGCGACTCTTATATCCATCTTTCCATTTCGGAGAATATGACTCTTTTATGACTGTTATTTTGTGACGTGTATGATGCAATATGTTTTTAATTCTGCTTTACGAGATGTCTTAAAACGTCACATAGGTTATGCCCGATCTATCGACCTCATAATAGCGAAACATCCATTTTAGATTATGGTGACGCGATACTGTCGTCGCACATTTTTTTCGCGAGTTCCTTATGCCTGCCTACACAGCTGTTAAAATGCAAATGCACGAACCTCGCTCACGAGGGCGGCGGTAAAACTTGTCCTTAATATCTGAAACATCGCCAATAATGATCCACGATATTAGTCGTAAAGCGAATGTGCTACGTACAGCCTGGCGAACGTTAACCCAGAAAACGATGCATTTAATGGAGTGGTTGAGAATGCCCGGTGGCCGTGCAAGTTTAATATTACGACTAGCACGAACGCGCCTCTTCCCTTTCACCTTTAGAAATTCTAAAGAATCGGCAATAACGGAGATGAATGCTTGCGGCTTCTCATGTCACGTGCATTCTGATGCATTTTCTTTCCAATCGAAGATTATGCGGATTTACAGGCCGTCACGGCCACGAACAGGCAACGCAATTTTCGTCGATCCCGCGTCTAAACATGACAGACGTTTAAATCGAATCTTTGGAGCGGCACATGGGAAATCCAGATTGGTTTCGTCACATGAGCCGCTAGAGAGAATAAGTGAATATAGTTGATGCAATAAATTTAGAAAGTGGTGAGAACAATAAATATTAATTATTACATTGCAGACGTCATAATAAATGTTTTCCAAAATATAAAGTATTTAATTTTAGCATTTAAAGTAATAACTAATTTATATAATTTGTAATGAATTATATAATTTGTAATATTTGATGATGAAAAAAGTAGAAAAGATTGAAGTAGCGAAATATTTGCTAATTTTGAATAGTAGATTCTTTAGCGAGAACGCGCGTAAAATGCTTTTCTCAATACTTTGCACGTAATATACATACAGTCACTGGTAAGGAAAGGCAAAACTTTGTTCTATGTTCAAAAATTACAGAAAAAGCTTGTAAGGTTGTTAGGAATTATTTATCCACTTAATTAAAAATTGGTTTCGTTAGCTTAAATTGCTGCTGCTATTTATGCTCTACTTGTCAACGGTTTTAATTTTTTTAATTTTTCTAATTCTTTTCATTTTTTTTTTCCTTTAATCGTGGACGTTCAACTTCGTTAAAAAAATCCGCGAATATAACGATAATTTAAAGATCAGAAGAAGTTTTGGCTACTACAGATTTACTTTTCATCAGCATGGAGTCGCCGGAACGAAGGTCGTAATTAAAATAGAGCAAATGAGGTCGGCGATGGTTAATTGAATCGGGATGGAGAACGACGAGAGTTCTCGGTCGCGTAAATTCGGTTATGAACGGTGTCCGCGATCTCGGAAATTAAATCGGTATGCTTGGTTGCATGCAACTCTCGATTCGCCGATGACGTTCGATTGCACAAAGTTACGCGAGTCATGCGGTACGTTTTTACAGATAACGTTAATCAGTTCATCGTTAAAATATTCCTGAGAGTACATTTTATCATTACAGAAAAATAGATATTACATATTTACTGATTTACATCTAGAGTGTTCAGTAGCGCCGGGATGTTATTAAGAAGTCAATATAACTTTTTCAACTTCCAAATTAGACGTCTTGTCAACACGACAGCTGCAATTAAAATTTCTTTGAAAAGCAGCGCCTACTTCAAATTAAAAGTTTCGATACTTATTTGCCTTTCTGATCCACGTGATTAGCGAGAAGCCTTTTATCTTCAGCGATTTGTAATACAACTTGTAAAGAACTTGTTCAAGAGGAATTTATTTCAAATTGCACAAAGCTCCTCCCTGTCTTTAAAATACATTTCGTTTTCCTCTCAACAACCATCTTGAATCGCGGTTCGTCATCGTCCAACACATAATTGAATATACATAATGAAAAAAATAATTACTAAATCTCTCTCTTAATATTTAATAAATATTTCTTTGAATAGTACCAAACATTTACTTACAATAAATAAATATTTACTCAATAAAAAAATGACAGTTAAGTCATTAATAATTAATAATTTTTGTAGCAAATAAATATATGTTTACATCTAGTTAATATTTACTTAAAATTATTCAAACAAATATTTATTAAAATTTAGTTTTTTCAGCATATCTCTGGAGAAAATAACAGCACTCATGATGTAATCGGTCAGAAGGATTTTCGAGAGTAAGATTAGATACGAGCCCTTAGTGGGACTTCCTTGTTTTTCCTTTGCTTTCATCCTTTGCTTTTAATTGCAGACTTCCAGCGCGACTGCGTAAACTTCGTTCGCTTCCTTAAATCTGTTCGCACGCTGAAATTGACCATTAACGACAGAATACCTTTAACTATCCCTTTTTCACCTCTCCCGCTTGTCATCCCTTTTTCTCTCTTTTTCCGCTATACTTTTCGCATTCCCATTTTCATTTTCCCTTTTCACCGTGCTTTTTGCGACTATCGTCTCGCTTTGGCGCGCAATGTACGTGTATCGCTATGTATGTGTAGGCACTTAAACGCCCGTCGTAGATGGAATTATGCTCCTCCTCGAATGGGAATTAATCGAGTTCTGAAACAGAGACGCGCGCCGATAATTCGACAGCTCATTTACCCGAGCTGTTATAATCGCGCGCGTGAAGTTCCAGTGCGTTATTACCGAAAGCAGGCATGAATATGTGAATCGATTAGCTAAAAATTAATTTTTCTGCAAAAAGATCTTTGAAATAGATTTCTTTTTTTTAAAAGAAGCGATTCTATACAAAGAGATCTGTTTAAAATAGTTCCTTTCAGTTAGAAAAATTAATTTTTCGCAAAATAAATCGGTTTAAAATCGCTATTGTAATTTGGGAAGATTTTTGGAAATCAGAACATCCCCCTTAACTAAAAATAGAATGCGCATTCACGCAGGCATATAAACTAAACTTTTATTTTTAATTTAAATCGATTTATATGTATATATACGTAAATATAAATGTAAATGAAGCGAAAATGCAAACTGTTAGCGTCGAGCGCGAAATACTATTGTTACTGATCGACTGATACCGAACGAGACTGTGTAAATTGAAAACGTTGCGAAAACTGATAACGCGCGGATAATGAGAATGCAGTTTAATGAATTATCGGGGCTCTATTATTGTTCGGTTCACGAATATACGTACGCGTCATTAAGTATCTCAGATTATATGCCGGCGCGATAATGAATCAAATCGAGAGCCAATGATAACAACGCGCGATAGTCAGAAAGTGAAATGGTTGAATCAATGATTGAACACACGCGGGCGATTTTACTGCATCGTAAATGTCGGACTGCCGGAACTTTCGGTCTCTCATATGGGAAAAGAGTTTCCCGGACAGCCGGAATGGAAACTAATTGTACGGCGTCGAACTATACGTGAATTTTATCACGCGTTCTGTAACGCTTCGCAAACGGCAATCGTTCATTCATTCGTTCGTTCGTTCATTCATTCGTTCATCGGTGAGGGCCTGATTTTGTCAATTTAGCGAAGAACCTCGCAGCTTTGTCAATTTAGCAAAGAGTGCGTCACTAACAGACTCGCCAGTTTATGATTCGTAGCAGAGCGCAATTTTGTGCAGGTTGAAAATATTTTGGATTGGAAAAAGGATGTATGGGCGCTGTATATTTGATATTTACCGAATAATTTCAATATGAATTTTGGGTTATACATATTTAATCATGATACACACGGTAACCATCACGCTATTATATTGTTATATTTATAACGTTATTATATTATTATAATTATTATAGAGATAAAAGTAAAACTAATTGCCATCGAAAGAGACTGTCATTATATTTTGACCTCTTCGCGATTTAATTTTCAATTTAGTGGACTACAACAAAGCCATAATCGCTGCTTAATTAATTATTACAATTTTGCGTTATTTTCGTTACAGCGTCATTATTTTCATATTACATATTGTTATTTAATTACTGCAAAACAATCGTCGTGCTCCGTGAAACGAGATTTATAAATATGCATGTCAAAGTGCAAACGTGACCGTTTATTCTTGTTATAAAACGGCAACAAGAATGCGTCGTTCATTGTTAGATTCGTGGAAGCACTGATGACTTACTCCAAATCATTGCGCATGTTATGCCTATAGCAAACAGCTGAAAGAGCTTTATAACGATGGTTCTTTATGTTGTCTTGCGCCGTTATAAGCTATTGTTGAAACATTTCGAATGCGTCTCGCTGTGATAATTATTTTCGTCAATTATGATAATATGTTGTATTAATTAAAGGCACTTGAGCATTTTAGTATATCGTCTTCAGACTTGTCTTCCTTCTCAAAAGCGAGTTTTAGAGTGCGTTTCGTTTTATGCTTATAGCGCTTATTAATTATATCGCTTTTATTTTTATTCGCAGATCGATATACCTTTGATACCTACTATTGATATAGATACTTATATGTATTGATATGTATCGGAAAATTTACTTCTTCATGAAATTTTCTTTTGATCCGAATTTCTCGGTTACAAAATGTACGAAGTACTCCGCGTTATCTGCGACTATAGCGAAACTCGACGAACTACTTCGATGGCGGAGTTCGAGTACAGTCAGCATGTTTGCGGAAAACGACATGAAATAAATTGCATCGCAATAGTTCCCTCGCGTCTTCGATGGTGAACTTGGGGGAACTATGTTCTAAACTTATGAAAACCTTGCTATTTAATTTATAATACATCTCAATGCGTCTTGATCGAAAATGTTTATCAATAGACAACGATATAAAGACATAACGTTCGTTGAATAACGAAAGTTTTATACATGTAATAATACCGAAAATGTAACGCTAAAAATGATCAAAAATATTTAACTTAAATATTTAACTTGAATACTAACAAGAATATTTAACTTCTTGAAGAAAGATTAAATCTTGATTGCCACGTAATTTTTAATAGAGAAATATTAATTGTTTACAAAATACTTTTTCTCTATTTACGTAAAATTTGCAAGATATCTATTAAATCTAATCCTTGTTGTTTCCTTATTTTACTAAATTGTATATTGTTTTTTTATTTTAAATTCATTAATTTTTTTAGTTAAATAATTTAATAAATTGCAGTGAAAAATTAATTTAGTGATCGTTCAATTATTAAATTTTATTATAGTTATTAAATTATTCAATTTAAATATTTATCAGCTAGAATTATATTAAGCTATAGAATTTTTTTTGAAATGGCAAATTCTATGCGTTAAAATTTTTCGGATATTTGCAAACTTTCGAAGAGAATGTATCGAAAAAATTGCAATGCACAAAATTGCATTCCACGTAGCAAAGAGAGCGTGATACACCAAACTGTTGATGAATTTGCTGATATCATAGATCGCGTATACCTTGATACACCGTACGCGTGTTGGTGCATGTTTGTGATGCGAAGAATCACTTAAAGAAAATAGCTACACTGAGGAGGAAAGTTTGCTCGAGGCAATATATAGCGGGAAAAGTTCTGATTGGTGTGAGAATGCGCGTTCTTCTTAGCATGATGTGCTGATATAAAGTAACGCATCACTGGCATCCTTATAGCATCCTGAAACTGCGAGAGGGAATGTACTTCGCTTAATATCCAAGGTATCTCCAGATAACATAGAATGGCGCGTTAAACATCGTTACATTGGATAGTGTATCGATTTTACCTATCAAATGATGCAGTGCTTGCAATGAAAACAACAAAAACTGGAAAAAGACTAGTTCAATAGCTTAATAAGTTTCAAAAATATATACAAATGCAGCACGTATTTGCTTTATGTACGAAACCAATTTTATTTTTTCTAATGAATTATTTTGATTATCTTCCCTCGTAATATCGTTTGAATTTATTTTTGCATGTAGCAACTAATCAATCAGTAGCAGTCAGAAATACTAGAAAGCAATCTAACATAAGCGAAACGATGTGAAATAATTTCCGTATGACCTGGAAAGTGTATATAATAATAAAAGTAATTTTCAGCATCAAACGAAAAATATTAAATGCACATTGAAAATACTATTTCGTTCTTGTTTATGTCTGGATTTAATAATTAAAAGTTGCGCAATAAACGTATGATGAATATCGGTGATTGTTAAAACACGGAGATTACTTCGTGTGCCTCGTTTTAGTTAACAAAAACTAGGACAACGATCGTGTAGCAATGATGTTTGAATGAAACTGAATTAAGCCGCTTTATAGCTGCATATGATAAATGGTGGCTGCAGTCAACAGATCTGACAGTTGCACGACAGTCGAATAGCAATTGAATCTGATTGATGAATACCGGAAAATCTAATCTAGAAGGAATTTTTACTGCTGAGGAATTGATTATTATATTATATTTATAAATAGTTATTATATTTATAAATGAAGCTAAATATTACGCGAAGAGAAGCAATCAAGAGAACAACTTAGCTCATTGTCAAAAAATAAAATATAATTTCTCCTATTCTATATGTTTTTAGATATAATAAATATTTTAATTAATGTTAATTAATATTTAATTAACATTAAATATTAATAAAATATATATATATATAAGAAAATAAGTAATGAATACTTTTATTACGTTTTTATACAAGTATTTTGAAAGAATAAAAAATTCATTTATATATTAAACTTGTCTTTATCTAACAACAAATTTGTTATTTATTAGTTCATAATTCCTAGTTAGTTTATAATTCTACTGTATATACACATAATAGCCGATAAGGGTATGTCACATTCACTATTGTTGGCTATTAGGATATAGTCCCTGGCGATTATAATTGCTAATTTATCATACTTAG
Organism: Acromyrmex echinatior; assembly: GCF_000204515.1. The sequence goes on along the minus strand of NW_011627104.1, from coordinate 2,152,522 downwards.
CCTAATTGTGTATTGTTCGAAGTTTGTCGGTTATTCCTCGTAAAGTTCCCCTAAATGAGCTTATTGTATTATCAATTATATCAATTCTGCTTAAATTGAAATTTAACAAAACATATTAGTTATTAAAAAAACACTGCATTAAGTTTCTCTTATAAAACTTGATATTCACGAGTATAGACTTTAAAAAAAATATATAAATTTAATAAAACACATTTACTTTTTTAAAAACATAAATGATTTAAAACTTATTTACAGTAAATACAAGAAGAGAATTGAAGTAGTTATTTAATAAAATTATTGTTAAAATGTTATTTAATATAAATAATAATTATCAACATAAATTACTGATGGTAGTTTCTTATATGTTATGAAATATTATAATGCTCTTTTTCTACGAATTGACAAAAGTTTTAACGTCATAAATTTGAACGCTAATGCTCTTTCTTTGAATTACTTTAGATACAATAAGAACGATAATTATTATAATTCAAATAGCATTAAAGGACAGGTAAATCCTTTGTTTCGACCGTAAATACGTACTTTTGTTTCTATTATATACTTTCCAATTTCTAGTCTCGTTGAAAGTTTCCTCACCGAAATGTGCAATCCGTTTTAGCCAGATATAAGAGGACAGAAGTTAAGTGAAACATCTCCACGCGAAGTATCTGTTCTGTGTGCGCCAAGTCACTTGACAATTCACTTAACAAAGTATTTCTCGGCGTTTATCTATCGTGCAGTTATTATAAAGTGCGCAAGAGCGCAAAAACGGCTGGTTACGACTTTGCTCTTCAACTACTTAACTGGTTTAACAAACTTGCTAAATATCGTGCCATCAAATCGGAATTCGGCCGAAATGCATTTCTACCGAAACAGCGAGCTGAATAAATACGTAAAACTTTATAGTTTGATTAGGAATGCAGACTTTCGCCCTTTTCTCCTGACCTCGGCTTATCCGATCGAACTCGCTAAAACATCCGTGTGATGAAACAAGAGGAGGAACGTGCGGTTGTGGCAACTGCGAGAAGTCCCACGAGACGAATATAATTCGATCTGTACATCGCAACAATGATGCAACAATAAAAGTGAGTTTGCGATAAATCGATAAAATTAATAAACTCCTGAAAATAAAGTTACATTCTAAAACTAAATAAAATTAAAAAAAGATTTTCTGTGAATATTTTAAACATACATACATACACGTATTTTTTTTACGAACATTGTAATTTATTTGATGAAAACCCAAATTATTTTTTATAGAAAAATATGAGAGAAAACGTAAGAGGATAAGAGATTTTGGTAGCGTTCATATCCAAAAACAAAGAGATATGAATAAAAAAATTAATTTCCGGCAAATTAGTTGAATTTAAATGCGAGAGAAAATGCGTCATTTCTGGAATCACTATCATGGAATATATTTTATTTTCTAATAAATAATTGAATATAACGCATTGTTATATTAATTCATAAGTGATTAATTCGAAATGCCATGTAGCGAATGCCGTATTCTAATTCTTAGAATGGAATTATTTGTTTTAATTAAAATATTATTATTGTTGCAGAATTTATAGAAATATAATTAAAGATGACTTGGGAGTTTTTTGTTTGTGAAACAAAATAACTAGATATTATTGAATAAAAAATGTAATTTTATAAGAGTTTGTAATTTTAACTGTAACTTTTCAGTTTAATAGAGTTATTTAATCATCTTATTTAAATTTTGTAATTAGATTTTGCATTTATATATTTATACAACTCTGTAATTTTAATATTTTATGTGCGCATAAATCACACGGAAAAAATTTTGCTAAAAAATCTAAAAATTTAGCTAGATACAGATCAGAAAATAATTTTGTTGGACTATCAAAATAATTTTGTAGGAATCTTATAAGCATGATGAGCAAAATATGCTGTAAAAAGTTTTGATATTGTAGCAATCAATTTTGTCGTCCTACGCAATTATTTTGACGGTCCAACAAAATTATCTCCAAATGTGTATTTAGCTAAATTTTTAGATTGCTCAGCAAAATTGCTCTTTCCGTATACAGGGTTGCTTTTCGATCAGTTCAATATCACATTACGTATACCTAATAGATATTGGACATAAATACGAATCACAACTAAAATTGCAAATTCATTCAGGTCTTCGATTCTCGCTGTGGGTGTAATACTTCGCGATGCATGCAAACGTACTTCGCTCCAACAATTTCTACAACACAAGCGTTCTATTTTGGTTATGAAATTAACACTTTCCGGTCGACATACGTTCTTAAGATTCATATATTCATACCCAGATAGCACAGTAATGTTTTAAAAATATATTTAAAACGTACATGTGTTGGACGTTTTGGACATATTGAAAACATTTAGATTAGATCCATAGATATTTTAAAATCGTTTTAAAGACATCCAGTGTTACCATTTTGAATTTTTTAAAAACGTCCATTTTAAGTCCCAATGGACTAAAACTGGACTAAATTAATATATTAAACAAATTTTAGATCACAATCAAGACAAAATGATTCTTATATGAATGTTATTATTGATTAATATTTTATTTCAGAATACACATAATAAAATTACGTGTGATAAAAAAAAGTTTTTCCCTAAATTCGGAAATTAATTTTAATGCTTCAAAACGGTCATCTATCATCCGTTTGCATATCGCCATCCACTATCCTTGATTTCTGAAATCGTATGAAAATCACTGCACTTCGATGATTCACAAATACAATATATATAATCATGAATGTATAGTTATGATACATCTATTCAATATGGTCTTGATAGAAATTTGTGCAGTTCAACTGAACATCCAGTCAGTTACTGTCTAATATTTAATCTTAATGTTACAACGACTATTTTCAAGTTAAGAAATCATACTTTCACAGTACCAGTTATCATGTATATCATCTTCGACTAGAGATCTTCATAGTTTCTCTCCTGTCGATAATAGTACGCCGTATTGATATGGTACGGATTATGCACCATAATGTATCTAAACAGTATATAATATAGATTTTTTGTCGTTGAAAATTTTCAACAGCACGGATGTGCTAGGGATGTCTCTGGGACATTCAAAAGACGTCCATATATATTAACCAAAGTGAAACTCCTCGTGCGATCTTAAAAAAATTTTCACTTGTCAAGTCAGAGACAACAACACGTCACGAGCAGATTTAGAAAATTTTTTGCATGAGATGAACATTTTTTAAATGTCCAAATGTGAACATACTTTGTATGTTGAATAACGTACATTTTTAAAACATTCGTACTAAGTCCATGGACGTTAGAAATAAATAAAAATCAGATTTGGCCGTCCAATGGACGTCGTGTGCTGTCTGGTATGATATATCCATTTTATTCATGTCTCTGCTTTACTAACATTTTAATGAATAAAGCAAAGTGATTTTTTCTGAAAAACAATGAGAGTTCGATTTTTATCTATCGTTAAAAAATATGCATATCTATACGTACATCTTTATAGTGTCGTAAACAAACAGTATTAAACAATATGAGACGCTGATTCAGAAATAATAAACTTATAATTTACGTTTTATAAGCGCGTCACTGTTTACTCTCATATTGCTGGAATGTACATCGTTATTAATGTGTAGACAGCCTATTGTCCGATAATAATGGACCACGACTAGAACATTAACCGCCCCGATAGTCCACCTATAAACCTAGTTCATATCATTCAAGATTATAGACGTCCGATGCTTCAGTAAACCGCAATAGGCTGGCAAACCTATTTACGTGCTAAATTTTCGAGCTTGATAACCAAAGCTATTGAAATGTTCCTGAGAATTTAATAACTTCCAGAAGTAATAAGGGCTTCCATAGTTTGCTCATACGTTAGTGTGAAAGAATAATTAAACCCTGCCCTACTGTTCAGTTTATCACACTCTACTGTGCGCGTATTTTCAGCCCTATATTTTCAACAGGAATAGAAAATTAAATCTTTTAAGATGTACACTTTTTTAATGTTAGTATATTTCTTCGTGTAAGTCCCAAACTTTAAGAGTTCCCTTAAAGATAATCAAATAACGAGACAATTAAAAAATTGTTATCTATCATTTCATGAATTATATAGGATTTTTTTCGAGCTAGTAATTCTTTAGCCCGTTGTGATTTGTATCCAATGAATTTGACATTGTTAACGTTTTGATTTATATAGGATAGGAAATACTCGGAAAGCTCTTATATGTCACCCGTCGCTTTTCGTTTAACCATCCGTTTCTCCGACAGTGGATGAGGACGTTAAGCTGACGGTATAACAATATCGAGCTCCGTTCCGCACACGAAAAGCAATGTAATTTCAAGGTTCTCATGCACCAGCTGTACTAAATCTAGAAATTGGGCTCACTGCAAAACGTCTCGACCGCAGTAACTTCTGTTTTGCGACAGGACGGAGCAAAAACGTACCTAGGAATTGAGTCTGTCTTACGACCATTGGTAAATTGCGAAATAACCACGATACATTTTGTTGATGGAATTTGAACGATTTCCAAATATCGAGGAAATTTAACAAGATTCTTCTGGCTTGTTGATTGAATTCATTAACGTAGTAATTTTAACAGTCGACATTAAATATTTCGATAGCCATTAAATTACATACTCTTCAAAATATTGAGAGAATTAATTAATTGTCAAATAATTTTAATTAATAATTAATTAGAGGCACCAGATATGTACTAGACGTAAACTACCAAATGGATTCATTTAACATCAAAAACCCGAGTTAGATTTTCGTTAAATAATTCACATTTCATTTTATGTGCAACACGATATTTGAGAAAACCATCCTGCATTACGGCAGCTTATTTATGTGTGTATGTGACACATTTACCTTATTCTACATAGTGCCTACAAGGCTTACGCGCTATCGAAGTTGGGCCGACGCGATACGCGGCATGCAGTAAAGCAAACTATTGCATAAGTGGAGCTTAAGGCAAGTAGCTCGGGGCCATATTTCGTCAACGCTTTACCGCCGAACACAAATACGTCGACGCGGACAAGACATGCAGCTGAGAAACTTATTAACTCCATTAGATAAGAAGGACGGGGCAAGGGGGGATTAGGGCACGATTTAATCATATAATCGGTAAATTGTATATCAAAACGTAAACTGGCACTTCATTAAGTTCGTTAAGTTAAGTTACCGCCGTATCACCGAGCGTGATCGTAATTACTCTGAGGAACTAATTAGCGCGCGTCGCCGCGACGCGATTTGTCATCGTTTATTGCCGCGGGACGAATATGCCTGTTGCAATTATTCTGAACGTTATACAACAATGAGGAATTCGTATGACGAAGTGTTCCGGAACATGGCTGCTTACGCTGTCTTGCTGTAATACAATATAATAGAGTATTTGTTTTTGTGAAACCTTCATTTGTAACAATTATGATTTAATTACTGTAATTTTGTAAAGCGCGATGGAACTCGAAAAATTTTTACTAACGGCAGGAACAATTTTCAGTAATATTTTGTCGAATAAAAAAGTTTGTTAATTATCTAGTTGAGATAGCAATAATATATAATATTGTCTAGGCCATAAATTTAAATAAACATATAAAATAAACCTTTTTAATAAAACATCAAGATTTGCAACTATAATTTTTTCTTTCAATCCCAATACATCTTCACATACGTACGTGGAGTCTGTAAAAAAAATAAATGAGGATTGTATCCCTGTATGTGATAGATACCACGTGATGGATAGCAATTTCAACTTTCGAGAAGGCGGAAAAATTGAGTTCGAATACACGTGCAGCTTACGAGGAGGGCGAGTCTCCCGCTTAAGCCAATATATTTCTCGAAATTGAGAAGCACTGTTGAAGGCGATAAGATTTGATGACGATGCGGAGGGATAATACCGTAGGTTCTTTCGTTGGAAAGTAGAAAACCCTTGAGGTTTAAGGTCGGCTGATTGTCTGACATCACGCCAAAAATTATGCCTACCATCGTTCTCAAGACTTCATAATCGAAGCGAATAAAACACATACCCACGCACACGCACACGCACACATATGTACATGTATAGACATCAACGTGTCATCGGACACGTGTTCTCGAGAAATTTTTCTGATCCGCCCTTCTTACGTACCCTTTTCATATTTCCTGTCAGCTATCAATCACTTGATGCTTGATATATTCTCTCTATCTTCCCTCCTCCATCATTGTATTCTTTTTTTAGTACCATACTACAAGCCAACGGATTTTCATTATTATTTCATAACCTTTGACAATGCAAATCAAGTTAAATAGGGTGTCCCAAAATAATGTATGTATCTGCAACTCAAAATAATATATAGGAAAATAATAATATAAATAGGAAAAGTGTTTTTAAAAAATTAAGTATAAAAAATGATTTGTAAATTATTTTTTAACCAGTAGCAGTAATTTTTTAAATAAAAGTTAACATAGCCTGTTATAGATTATGTTTAGATGGCCATCTGTCCATGAGTCGTGTACGATAGTATTAGTAAATACTCACAAATCACTATCTAAACATAGTCTGTATATTAATATTGACCGTATTTTAATACTTAAAATAAAAATTTACAAATCTTTACATCTTTTATACTTAATTTTTTGAAAATCTTCTGATTATAATATTTTGAGTAGAGAATTTTAGAACACTTTCTATATTTTTGAGTAAAACAATAATCCACTTAGCTTTGATTGTGCTACCGTATACTCACTCTTAATTTTCAAATAATATACCGCTCATTATTTTTAACGAGAGGAATTATATTTCGCGTGACACGCTCGTTTGCGTGACGAATCGAGAAAATGTCACTAATTAAAATTAAAACATAAAAATGTGGTAAAAAGTAAACAAATCGAGTCACTTATTCTTTTCTGACTAATTATCTTTCCAATAATTTTTCTTTATAAATATTTTTGATTTAACAAAAGTAAGATTTAATCAGATATTATAGATAAATATACAATATAAAAAATATACAATATTCTATAATAAGTTAACTTATTTTAAAAATATAAAAAAATAAAAAGGATATAGATATGATAGAAGTGTTTTACAGCATAGGAGTGATCGAAAGAAATGATTTATCTCCTCTTTCTTCTCATCTCTCTTACCATTATCTCTAACAATTATCAATAAACGAGATACTTATATTCAATATTCTAAATATTTTATCAAATCTTTTAGAAAATATGTCGTCGACAATAATTTTGTCATAAAATCCATTAATCTAGCGAAATAAAACGCGAGTATTAATATTAAAGATACATAATTTTTTATAGTACTTGCAGTATGAAGAAAAATAAATAACGCAAGCGCTGATAAATATCCTAAATAAAATATAATTTTACATCATATGAGAACATTATTTTATGTTAAATAGAAAATTAAAATAAAGTGATAATAATATTTTGTATAAAATACTTGATGTTTCTCTGGATAGTAACTACTATGTTTGAAGTTTTTGCTGTTTTTATACATATAAAATTAGACATAATTTTTTATATTTACTGAAATAATTAGCTTAAAGTTTTAAATTTATTTCTCTTTACGATATATTGATCATAAATTTTTTATATTTTTTATATTAGGAAAACATGGCTAACTCATGCAAATAATAGAAAGACAAAATTTTACATGACAGAATACGCAACAGAAAAGCGCATTAAACGCGTGCCACATGCAGTGAGTATGTATATATCATCTTGTTATATCATATCTATGATATTATCACATGGCATCTGTGGGTCGAGCTAACACTTCTAAATCTAGATTAGCAGATATCTTTAATCCGCAATGTCACGAAAGTTCAGAAAAACGCTTTGAACGATACGTCAAAGAACAAAGAAAAAAAAGTCGCGATCAAAGAAAAGTTTATTCAAAATATTTTACACTCGTATTCAGCAAAAAATATCAAATTTTCGAAAAGATTTACTCGAGCGTACTGCATTCGTAATAACAATAGTAGATCAGTAACAACAATAATTTTATTATGGTAGTTTTATATCATATTAAAGCTAAAATAAGCGAACGTTTCTTTTTCATAAAATCGCTGGACTTTTCTCCGAAATTATAATGAGAAACAATAGGTAACTTTTATTTTAGCAAAAACGACACAGTACGTTTGATTTTACAAGAGACTCTCCTTAAAGTAGGTGAAGTGGTAGTATAACAAGCACGGGGTTGAATATTTTTTCGCAGACTTTTATTTACGAAGCAGCCCTACGTCTCTTGATGTTTTAAATCTACTTATACAAATCATCTGTGTACTAACATGAATATCATGAAAAGATTTCAATGTACACATACTTTGATATAATTGCTAAGCAAGTAAAGATATCGCATATATAGACCGTACAATAATTTCACTGTAATTTTAACAGTAATTGTTACCTTAATTGCGTAAGAATCGCGAGTGTTAAAATTTTAAAAATGTAACTACCTTTATTAGAAAATATACTATACAACAACACTCGAAAAATAATTAGTATATAAAAAATCGATCGCACAAAAAATGTTCCTCGCGTCTGGATAAGAATTATTAATTATCTCTAATCGATTTCCACTTACAACAACGATATGATCGCGTGCAAATATTAACCACGCGATTACGATTGTTGAAGAACGGATCGTCGAATGCAGCTGTTACATCAAACGAAAGGTCGCGGTGTAATCGATTAACAGGAGAGTTACATTGCGTATCAATGTCTATCCAGCCGCATCTGATAAAAAAAATGGCAAAAAAGATGAAAAATCGAGCAACCGAGTCTAAGCGTAGATTAGAGAGCATACCGGTTGTTTAATCGAAGCGATCAATTGACTAAGGCGCCCATTCAGGCGTGATTGATTGATAAATTCAGACGGAAACAGGTAGACGGAGCGGCGAAGCGAGATAACGCATCGTTCCACGGTATATTATGACGGAATTTATGAAATCTGGGACGAGAGGGAATCTCGCACACAAGTGACAATAGAGATGCATGCCTGGAATAGGTATATAATTTAATAAATAGATGTTTTTAATATTCCAAGTATTTCTCTAATAAATTTGGTTAGTTCCAACTAATAGTTTAGTTAGTTCCCCAATTATTTACCAGAGATATCAGAAATGTGCGGGAAATCTAGTGATAATACCGTAAAATCGCTCGACATTTTGTTGACATGGATATTTTATGACAGAGACATTTATTTTGCGCATCTACGACGAAACGTCCCCGTTTCGGGCAGCCCGTCGACGAATAATGCATTCGTTGGTCGACGTAATTGCGAGAACGACTGTAATTGCGAGAATAACATGACCGGTCCACTCGTTGTGTTAGATATTAAGATTAATTGTCATGATTTATCGGGAATATATTTCACAATAGCCTTTAAACGTATACCGAAATGGCTGTTGCTTATCGCCGCAAATGGAATTAATAAAAATTTAATTTTATTAGCATGACAAACATTACGCTTGATATATGTCATTCAAAATAAATGGAGTATTGATATATTGATATAATAATTCAATATAAATAAATAGACAATAATATGTATAATAATATATATTGCGATATATATGGACAAAGTTGGAACATAAAGTGCATTTGCCCGAAGAAATTAAAGTCCGAAAATAATAAAGTGCCTTTTTGTACATTTTGAATATAGCGAGCACGATGGCAAAGAAGATAGCTCTCCTTTTATCACGAGAAACCAGATTGTCCTTGGACGCGGAAAATAAATCCCATCTGGGTCTTAGATCCGCAAGACAATTATCAGCTCCTTTTATCGAATAAAAGTATTCGATTGGATCCGAGTTGTATGACTGCGGAAAGCATCTTCTGCCTAGATAGCGTCAAATGTTTCTTTTCGCTAAATATTTTGTATGGTTTCGCCGATCAGCTCGAGGAGAGTAGAGAAAAGAAAAGAAAAGAAAAGAAAAGAAGAGTATGTGGATATATTGTAGATCGCAGCAATTTACGTCAGAGAAAAGAAATTCGTGCGGTGTCTATATGTGGAGCATGATGGATGAGATATTCAAGATGATGTAAGCTTCAGTTTTACATAAGATTTATCTCATGCATTTAATTTAACAGAAATTAGGCATTGATGCTTTTTACGTCATGTCTTCATTTAATACCTTTTTCTAAGAAAAGATGGTCAATGGTGGAAATTAAAATTTACACTGAAAAAAAATTTACTAAATCTTAATACATATTTCTTTGAATAATACTAATTAAACATTTACTTTTAATTAATTAAATAAATATTTACTCAAAATAAAAAAAAATAACAGTTCAATCAAATTTATGATTCTTGTATCAAATAAATATATATGTTTACATTTAATAAATATTTACTTAGAACTATTCAAATAAATATTTTCTAGAATTTAGTTTTTTTTCAGTGTAACAATCAACAAGCAAGCTAAAAAAAATGTTTAGCATTTGCAAATTCGAAATATATTGATACAAAACAGCGAGCACGGCCGATATGCGCATTTTACCTGAATGCGCCCCATCGGCGGCGACACCACCAGGAAGATTCTCATTGCGGCCTTGAGGAAGTCATCCTGATTGCGATTCGTTGTGTCCTGCAGAGCGGCTTCGGATACGCTGGAGCTGTTCTGGGTGGTTTTACGGCGTACCTTGCGCCTTATGCTGCCGACTAGCTTCCGCCAATCCTGTCCGGTACCACTGGCGGACAACGAAGTGGTACCGGCACCATCACCGCCCCCGTGGCTGGCAACGGCTGCATCCTGCTGGCCGATCACTAACGACGTCGACGACGATTTCTTCGAGGGGCTTAGATCGCGGCTGGACCGTCGGCTCGGGGTACCGCGGCCACCAAGGGGAGTCCCGGATGCGGACACCGTGGTGCTATCGGCCCCCGCGACCGACTGTTGCCCAGCTGCGAAAACGCAACCACCGCTAGGACTCGTGTTGCCTCCTCCACCACCGCCTCCTCCACCTTTGGATCCTCCGCCGCCGCCGCCACACGTGGCAATCGAACGAGCCGATCGCCCCGTTCTGCCGCCGCCGCTGCTCAATCGGCGTACGAGACCGCGTATGAAGCCGCTCTTGCGCGCCGTCGGGCCCTCTTCCACGTGTTCACCTGGTGCTTCCACTCTCTGGCTTAATTAGACACTGTTTATTAGAACACTTAATTGGACTGTTTCGGTAAAATCATCCGACAGCCGGTTCTCTTCTTGCGTGATTAATTTTCTCTTTCTTTCTTTTCTTACTCTTTTTCCTTCTTTATTGGAGTACTTTTATTGAGGAAAGCAAGTGCCACGTGGCGATTTTTCTGTTCTTCCTGTGGTGCTTTCACCCTCTACAATTTTTACAGGTGCGCCTTTCCTTGCGGCAATTTTCAGCCGCTGTACTGCCTTGTCGTAAATTTTACAACTCTTGCTAGCGAGAAAGACGCGGAAACTAATACATACACATACGTACATATACATGTATCGCTCCTCAATGCGCGTCAAGTGTCTCGTGCTTTCTTCTACTGCATCGATTAAGTTTGCAATTTCTGCCGTTCCAATAAAGATTACACCGTCAAGTTTTTAAATACTTTTATCTTTCTTACTCCGGGACGCGCCCTCCGATTTATTTCTTATGATAAATTACAATTTTTATGTTGTATGGCAGCGTATAATGATTAAGCTGATTGTGCGCTATAATAACGCATCGAATTCGATTCGCAGTCACTCGTTGCAGCTCTGAACGAATAAGTAGAATTTGAAGATACAATCGTTTAATTTTCTATTAGTATAACGGATAACAAGATTCTAAAGTAAACTTTTCGATCTAGTTTTAGGCTCTCTTTGTTTATGCGAGAGATCCAATTTATTCGTAGCAGCTTTATATTTATTAAAGTTAGAAGTATTACAGGTAGATTGTTGTACTATACGATGAAATAGTCGTTCTAGATGATCAATGACGGAAGAACTCTAAACTGATTCTCAAATTTTTGATTTTCATTTTTTTTCTTAAACTTACTCAAGTAAAATTTCCGAGAATCGATTAAGAACGTTGCAAACGATATCTCTATCGTCTTAGAAGTTATTCCTGTTCTATTATACAATTCCAATAAGATTACGCAGCTTTTCACCACGGTGAAAGAGACGGTGGCTGATGGTTTTCAAAATGTGTTTCCATTCGGCAAATATTCAGTGGAAGAGTCTTCTATTTTCCTTGTCAGAATTCACGTTTCGAAGATTATGACCAGTTCACGAACGCTATCTCGAGAGCACGAATCCCTCTCATATTCGTTTCTATGAGATATCACGCTCGGCGCCCAAAGAAAGAATCACAGACGATTTACGTGGCAAGTGATAGTGCTAAGTATCACGATCATAATCGAAATTATCAACACGATTTTCAAGCGAGCGTCTCGAAAAAGTGCTTTATGCTTTTCTATTTATCGCGAGCTTTCAGCACGCATTTGCGTGCCTCGTCTGCCGTTCATTATTGCGAATTCTAGTACCTCGTTTTCATTGTTCTTCAAAGTCAAGAAACCGTCTTATTCTTATTAATCAATTATAATCAGCCACAATTTCTTAATTATAAATAAAAAAAATTGTTGTTAAAATAACAGCAACATACAATGTATACATACGAATTATTGTGAAGTTATACTGCGTTTCAGCTATTGTAATCGTGTTTTAGATTATAAATTCAAAAAGGCCAAAATCGTTACACCGGAAATTACATTTGACGCTCTCGCTCAATCTATGTTCGCTTTATTACCTCATGAATTCGCTTCACGTTAATCTCGACAAAATCTACTTGGAAACGTGTAGACATCAATGAGAATTCTGCCGCTGATAGCAGTCCGCTCTGGCATGCCAGATTACGAGGTATGCATGACGTTACCAAAAGTTCGAGAGCGAGATTCGGATTAACGCTATTCTTGATTCTGCCCGCGATTCACGTGATTCTATCGCGCGTAGGCCGACACGCACGGTACGGTCAAACGGCAGCAACTTTAATTAGAAACTTCCTCATACACAGTGATTCGGTTCACAACTCGTAGGATCGGAACGGCCGGGCGCAAAATTCACGGAAGAAATTTGTACTCGTCGGACCCGATTCCAAGTCGGGCGCAAAAGCGTGAGATTCCGGATTGACAGCCGGGTTGCACCCTCTGCGCAAGGGTTTTAAACGGGAGGGGAAAAAAATACCTCTCGAGCTTGTTGGCGCGAATGAGGCCAAGGACGTTCAGTATATCTCGAAGGGACCACGAGACCAGGAGAAGTGTTATTATCCTTCGAGGAATCGATCGGCGTTGTTTCAAGGCTCGCCGCCGGAGAAATAACTTGCCGCGATCCTTCGGGCAGCTTTTCCGACGAGAAGTCGAACGAACGTTTCGCCGGCAATTATCATTCACTCCTCGCAATGATCGCGTGATATCTTTCGATTATCCGCTCGTCTCTCCTCGATCACTCCTTCTCGTTCTCCTCGACTCTTCGCGTTTTCTTCAAAGCACCGGAGCGCATTTTTTAATTTCCGACGACGGCCTGATGTAATGCCTGGGATCTGCGTAACCGAATCGATCGTGTCTATTAAGGAGTTTTATTACTAACAGAGCAGAGCTCGCCTGATGCACGAAGTAGATGTGTAAGTAAATATGTAAGCAAAATATGTCAAATAGAAAATCAAGTCTCGCAGGGAATACCTCTCATCTCCAAACTTTACGTAGCATAATTTATTCTGTCATATTGTGTGAGAAATTTAATCTTCAATCATAATTCGTTTCATTTTGCACCTAACTGATGGTAAGAAAATGTTAATATTATTATAAATTATACAAGTTTGTGCATCTATATTTTTATGCTCTATCCTTATATTCCTTTTATCTTGGAATTAAATAAAAGTTTAATATCTTATTTATACACTGAAAGAAAAGATTTTTTTTGGTTGCTCCAATTTAGATAATAAAATATGGCATTTAAAATAGCATTTTTATATGATTGCAGCAACCAATCTTTTTTTTCAGTGTATATATATTTTATTAGATTAGATATTAGATATCTTTAAATTTTTGTTTTAATAATATTTTTATCCGTCAAACTGATGGATGCAAGAAAAAGAGAGAAGAGAGAGGAAAGAGAAAAGAAAAGGAAGTAGAATAAGCCAATGGATCACGATTCCTTCATTTTCATGAAACAATGCGAAGAATTCGTGGTGTCGAACATCTCAAAGGATGTTCTAATCTAAAGGACGCTCTGATGCCTAAAGGTATCAATAGGATCAATTGCAAAATTCGATTACAGGGTTTACAGGAAACTCGCTGTGATATCTTCGCGTTACAACGACAGATATAACGCGACAGAAATAATGCTTACCATTTCAGCGGATAAGTTTATGCGTAAGATCTTTTAGAATTAATCCTTTTGTTTGCAGATTTTATCTAACTAATTTAAAATAGAGCTTAACAACTTCTTTAACTATTTGAACTATTTCAAACTTTCCTTTTTCTATAGGTGACAATGAAATGTATAAAGAAGATCTTATTCTAATATTCGATGTTGTAAATCCAATGCGCTGCTTTAAATTGGCAGCTTAATCCCATTCGAGCCAAACAAATAATAATGAGTAATGAAACATAATCTTCAATAAAAACAGGATGTAATCGCGATTATATTTATGGCTTCTATTGTAAGATATTTATCAGGATTTTGAAAGGCTAAAACTTAAAGCATGAATATTATGAATATTCTCACCTCATTATATTGTAACGGCGTTTATATCTGACTACATTACAGAGCGTCATATTTTAATATCATTAAACCACAAAATGAACAATGCGAGGTCTATAATACAGAAAATCCTTCTTTGCATTTTATTGAAATATACGAAATACATTGTGTACTCATTTTAACGAGGATACAAAATTTTGTTTGAAATCGTGTTTTCTTATGTACATATTATAACATAATATATGTCAATTATTCAATCTCAACCCACGCCTCCGTTTCTTTCTTTAATGCAATAAAAACAGTGTCAAGAGAATTAAAAATTCGGGGACAAGTAGAATTAAAAAAAACAGCGAAAGAAATAGAAAAAAAGAAATAAAACGTGCTTTGAATGCGATTTGAAATTCAAACTTAAATGTGATTTTACTGCACGTGTTTTAGAAAGAGGAAACGAGAAAGGAACGTTTGTAAGAGAGAGGAAGATGTTAATGAGAGAGAAGGGTGCCACTCGTAGAGACTAATTAATCGAGCGTGTGAGCGTTGAATTCAGGTCACCGACGAAGATTCGGCGGCTGAGTTGCACCAGCACGATCTGCATCTCTATCTATAGGATTTAATTGAAGGACCAAGACATTGCTGTTGAGAAACTGTCGGTTACGTTTTCGAAGGTCTTGCTCTTCCATTCTATAAAATAAATAGAGGAAACGAGACGGTTTTCGAGAAACGCTTTAAAAGTTGCGTGCTGAATTTTTTGACAACGTACGTCGTTGCTTAATTTCAGTAAAGCACAATAAAAAAGATTGATTTATATTAAGATATCTGTTATTTAGAATCTTGTAATAAAAACTTCTTTTTATTAAATTCATTAAAGCACATGAAATGATAGAAAATTTCTTACGTTCCTGATTGTAGTAATTAACCTTTACAAGACGGGAAAATTATTTAAAATGTATCCAATTAACTTTAGAGAACGGAGGACCATTTTTTACATCTTGCAGCTTACTTGAGTAAAATTTGTTATAATTAATTATTTCATTGTATTTCTTCTCTCAAAATGTAATACTGTTTCAGTGCCACTATCAAGGTGTAAGATTTGAAAAACGGTTTCTCGAACCTTTAAAATTAATTGGAAATTTTAATCATTGTTTTCGAAGCAATGATTGCACGATGTTAAACTTCTCTTGTAACACGGTTTAATCACATTTCGGAATAATCTGAGAACATGAGTTTACTCGG
>NW_011627104.1:2064613-2136498 GCF_000204515.1 Acromyrmex echinatior | reverse complement strand
AGCCGCTACAATTACGATGCGGTGAGTATCTACCTCATCTACGTGAAACAATGCATGGAATTTGTGAAGGACAACAGCTCAAAGTCCTGCGAAGCATCTTAGTTTGACAGAGTCAATCGGGACCGGAAAGCTCAATTAAACACTTGTGGTAAACGGTACGCTTGCTAATCCTAATCGTGCGAAAATGCTGCGCACGCACACGCGTCACGCAGGATTCCGCGCAAGCCGAAGATAAATGCTGCGACAAATTATTCGAACGAATTATGCATACGGAATTTCAGTATCGCGAGATATCGGAACGCGGCTTACTTGCACCGAAGATTCCTGGCTGAAACTCAGGAATTCGTGATTTGACTTTTGCAAACGGCGAAATTCCTGCAATATCGTAGACCTGTTGTGGACCTACCGTTTATCATTTACCTGTCTCTGCTGACTGTTTCGTGGGTCTAACGGAAAAGTGGGTCAACGTAATACGAGTAGATAACGTAAATTAGACCCTACGCGTAAAATGATTTTTTAATTAAATAAGCTTACATCATCATTTTCATTTTATAATTCTGCGTTTTTTGCATTTCTTGAAGCTAATATTATGTTAATTTTTTCGATTTATTTTCAGCTGTTAAACGTTTGTTAAACTACAAATTATGATATACATTTTTTAACGAAGAATAATGTTTAAAAAAATTCCACACGCATATATAATATATTCCACAGGCATTATTTTTTATACACTACGATCATGCTATGAATATATTTTTGTTTTCAAATATTGTACAAGATTTTCTCTAAATAAATATTGTGAATATGCTAAATATAAAGAATATTATATTTAATAGAAGCTACATATAAATTAATCAACTTATTGATTCTATATACCAAACTCTCGGAGTAAATTTATTTAATCGTTTCGGATAAGGACATTACTTATTCATTGTTCATTTATTTTATTATCGATATAGCATGCGTAATTAACGCAGTTAACAAAATTCGATTGAATTCCGAACTCTGGGAGAAGCAAAATCGATGAGCTTTATCTCATTACTGCTTACGACGTTTGTATTATTCGAGATTACATCATCCTGCGGTCGGGATTTCGACTTTAAATAATCTCTGTGCGGTGAGTCGCGGTCTCGACCTTTTTTACCAGCCACGATACAATCCACTTCAGCCAGTTTACAGTGACGTTTTGCTTTTTTATGCCATTAGCTGTAGTCACGCGGAGGAGCGATTAAAGGCCGTAGGAAGAAAACGTGGCCTTAAAGAGGCTTTTTGTATACGGCAAGGACGATTTTACGATTTCGTCCTCTCCGTGCGAAATCCGCGAGTCATCGTTTGTAATGAAAAATGGAGCTTCTTCAACGCAATGAATTTCCTAAGCACTCCCACATGGTTTTCCTTCCGGACAAAAAAAAAATCATGTAATCGTAATCGTGATAAATGACGAATTTTTTGCAACTACTTAAAATATCTCAAAAAATATAGATTTCATACAGAAAAATTTAATACCGAGAGAAAGATTAACGATGAATGTTTTCATCAAAAAAGATCCTTGAAAAATGTCAATAAATAGACTGGAATAACCAGAAGATTTACTATGTGCTACTATCAGAAAGAATAAAAAGAATGTTTAGTTTCGAGGCATATATTCGAAATATTGCTCGTGTTTAAACGAATATCCATCATGTATCACTGACGATGTCAATCTTAATACTATTGGAAAACCTTCTATTGAAAGTCGATCATTAAAACCGCATCCCGGCCGTGGCGCGAAGCATTTTCCCGTTGTATTGTAGCGAAATGTCACGTAAAATACTGTGCGCTTCTAAATATTCACTTGACGAGAATTAATTACATTCTACCGCGCGGATGGAACCCCAGCTTCCAACGGGAATTTTCACCCACAGCGTATATCTACGCGAAAGGACTGGATTTCCCAACACAGGAAAAAAAATTACTCGAGTATTTTAGTTTTTCACTTCTCGGTTCGCAATTCAACTGAGATACTTTACAACGTAAATAATAGAAATAAATTTCCGACAACCAAAGATTTATTGCAAATATATCATGAGTAAAAACTTTTAAGAAAGTACTGAACTTAGTTATTATTTTTCAATTAATGTTGTTTATTTTCTCTTTCTCTTCTTTTTTTTTTTGAAAATTGAAATTTAAAAAATGCAAAAATATCTGTTTGTGAAAAAAGTAATCCTTAAAATATATTTTTGTACACATTTATAATCGTTTAGTATCTAAATTTATATCTTATGAGAAGCTATCCAAAACTTTCAAGACTTCAACGGATGAATTAGTAGAACTCGATTTGAAACGAATTGATTGCGTTTTGCATAGTCCAAAAAAAGTATCCATTGAAATACTTTTCAGAAGAAAAAAAGAGATATGTGATACTAGTCCAAAGAATGAGCAAAATTCACCAACGTACTTCGACACAGCGGTCCTTGGCGGCCATTAAGGAAAGATGCCGAAGACGTTGATCGATTACGAAACTCATAGTAAAAAGAAAGGACGAATCTCGCAGAGATGCATTCTTTTCTGAATTCATTTTTTTTTCCTTATTGATGACGTTCTTGGCATATAAAAGGGATCACGGTACAATTCGTAGAGGTGGAAAACGTGTAATACACGATGATGGAGAATGAACATATCGATCATGTTATCGGTGACACCTTCGTCAGGGTTGGTGTAATTAATTCTGTCCGGCCTCCCTGTGGATTTTATCGCACCGCTCGATGTAACTCTCATGTAACTGATATCGCAGCAACCACGAGAATTTAAATAGCTTTATTACATGCAATGGCGCGCAAGATAAATTAGTGATATTGGCATGATGAAGTTATTGACGTTACAGGTTAAAATGTTTTTTGAATTGAAATAATTTAAATAGATAAGTCTTCATCAGTCTGATGACAATATAGCATGAATTAAAATTTTAGAGTGCAATAAAGTTTAATAATTAAAACATTGGAATAATATAATATAAAAAAAAATAACCATTATTGAAGTCAAAACAGCTGAAGTCATATAAAATACAATTAAAATACAATTAATTTTGCAGTATCTACGAAATTGAAATTATTTGGTCGTTGGATGGCTAGAAAGAGTAGAATCAAGATTTAAAAGTTGTGTCAATAGATTTTTTTCACTGATGTGAATTAAAATATAGTAGATCAGATCCTTTTATAAAGTATGTATTCAAGAGTAATGTGTGAGACATAGTATAATAGAATCTAACAGGCAAATGTAAAGAAGATCGTGGTTAACCTATCTGTTTAAGTTATTTCATTGCTGTTGCAATTTGGAGCTGATAATATTTATATTATCTTTTAAAATTTTTGAATTGACTTTACAAAATTGAAAACCTTTTTACATGTTTAAAGTAATAAATTATACTCAACTTATTGTTAAAAAATTATAATATACGTATATATAATTTTCTTTTTTTTTCTGTTTTAAAATTTAAATTAAGTATCACATGGCTTATTTGTGTATATATTATACTTTAAACATGTAAAAAGGTTTTTAATTTTGTAAAGTCAATTTAAAGAATTTTCTAATCTGCAATGTTTGGTAATTCTGTCACGTCAGCATCCCCTTAAATTGACACACCAAAAAAGTATGTCAATGTTTTTCACAATCGCGTAGTAATGTTGCTCAAGAAAACAAGTTTTATTCGTCGTCAAAACTTTGCAATAATACGTAATTCGTTCGTATTTTATGTTTGTGAATTATTCTTTCTTTGATGGACAAGCAATTTGGCCGTACGTGCTCCACCGATTTTCTCGAGAATTCGTGCCTCTCTTTCTTTTCCTTTCCGCTTACGGGGCGAGTTAATCTCATCGATCATCGCTATCCAAATTAACTCCAACTTGTACGGAAAGTTTTCTTTCACAGGGCGGAGACGTTGATTTTGCAATTAACTTTTTATAGTCGGCGAAATTCCATTTCATGCTCTAAAGTGCGGTCCTCCGTTCTTTTGAATTTTCTTTTGATCAATAGCATGAAATAGCGGTATCGACTTTGATTACTTGCTCTATTAATGTCACGTCGAATCAAATAATCGCGCACGTGTAGAGATTATTAATCTCAACCGCGATACGATGAGGTGATTCTGAAATTTTTCCATCAGTGCGGTATTTTAATCCCGGAATAAGATTGTGTAAAGCAGAGTGTCTACAATAAAATTTTAAGGTGTAAAACTTCAGTTTTAAGCCTTAAACCTTCAGTCGTAAGAAATTGACAAATCATAGTCAATTCTCTTCACATTTGATTGTGATTGATCAATTTCTTATGGCTTAAGACTTATAAAACAATTTCGGTTAGACTAGAAATTACATGAACAAACAATGTTGAGTTCTTAGGGTCTGAGCACAAGAATTGTAACACTTACTTAGACTTAAATTGTAGACATAAGTAACGCACAAGATTTCACATGTATGACGTACAACTTACTGCCGTGTCTCTAAGAAACGACAATAAATCGTACGTCATGCGCCAAAGCTTGTGCATTACTTACGTCTACAACTTAAGTCTCTAAGTAAGTGTTACGACAATTCTTGTGCTCAGACTCTTAGAATTAGGCTTAGATATCTAATATAAAAGTTTAGTTAGTAAATCGGTAAAACAGAGACCACTTTAGACTCCCCTTAAAATTTCATTGTAGATGCTTAATATAATCGAAAACACATGCGAAATATTGGTGATGCAAGGAAGCCTTGCCTGGCTCTCAACAATATGTCTTGGGATCAACATCGTCAATAGACAGACGTTTGTATTTTAGTTTGTATTTCCTCGCGATAATCGTTATCAATCCAACATGCTTAATACATGAATAATACACTGAAAAAAGTTTTTGATTAAAAATGGACGAATCAGAATTTTCTGGTTAAATTTATTAGAATTCTAGTTGAGATAATCGGAATTCTGGTTGACAATATTTCTGATAAATTCTATTAGAATTTTTATTTTTTACTAGAATAATTATACCAATCAGAATTCTAGTTATCTTAATCAGAATTCTAATAGATTTAACCAAAAAGTTGTAATTCGTTCATTTACCACTAGAATTATTTGAGCCAACGAGACTCTTTTTCTCGAGTGTAATTAACACGAACAGTCAATTTCCGCGAAATTAGAAGAGGAAGGATATATATATACGTTCTCAGAAATAGAATCCTTATGTTCTTCGTAAGGATTCCAATGTATTTCTGTTCTCTGACTAAAGCATCGTGCAAAGTTTTTATGATTTACGTTTGCGATGCTTCATGATTTACGCGGCTTTTTACGGCGCGAGGAAGTTTATATTGTTCGACCTGACAATAGAAGTATCCCTATCGCGTAAGAATTTATGATGAATTTCATCGGTGAGAAGGTTATTCAGTAAATGAAAATGACAGCTCGATTCATTATATGACGATCTTGCTGCGGGATCCAAAAGTTGGCCAGGTGAAATATCTGTGATGTCAACAAATCGTGAAATCGTGTGCAATTAAATTTGTTAAACTATTATTTTGATTGCATACATTGAAAAAATATTTATTAAATTTTAATAAATATTTGTTCGAATAGTTCTAAATGAATATTTACTAAATGTAAACATATATTTACTTAATACAAAAACCAATAATTTGATTTTACAATCATTTTTTATTGTGTAAATATTTATTTACTGTAAGTAAATGTTTACTCTTAGTATTATTGTATCAAAGAAATTATATTAATTATATTAAATTACTCTCTAAAATCTTTGGAGTTCTAATTCTAAAGAGTGATATCTGAAATTGATAATTATGTCACTCTTTTTCAACGCTAGCTCAATTGTTATTCTTTATCACTTTTAGAATTAGATTCCACTTCAAAAATTTTAGAAAGAAGATTTGGTAAATTTTTCTTTCAGTGCAGCCTTGTCATTCAGTCGCGATCTTGAATTAATTTATGGGCAAGTAAAAGTCCATATAAAATTAATATACACAATTCAAGCGCGGAGAGAAGAAGACTTTCGACGATCTCGTTTCCTCGGAAAATTCGTGCGCGAACTCTCGAGACTTTTAGTGCTCACATGATCAATTTCCGTGAAACGACCGGCTATTTTCTTTCGCTCGATTAGTGATTAATCTAGTGTACGCTAAACTTCTGTGCTTCTTGTATAAAACTCTACAAAATATACATTTCTGTCGCACAACTACTTCAAAGCTCGCTAAAACTTTTATCGATTTATGCTGAATATGTATAACTTTGAAAGCACATTTTATGAGAATATCAACGAGAAATTATTATATTTAACAAAATATAGTGCTGTTTCTAAATTAACATAATATAAAAATAATTGTAAAAAAAGTGAGAGAAACAGATGAAACTTTAAAATTTTTCACACTGCATATTTATTTCAAAACATAAATTTTAGAATCGAAGATATTTGCGATACAATTTCGCAACATCACAATGTATCCAGGACTTTTTAAAATGTAGAGTGCATTTGCAGGATACGTTAATATTAAATGGAACGTGCGAATATATTTTGTGAAACAGAAAACTTTTTGCAATAGTAGAACGAGAAATATTGTTTCGCGCCGTTTCGCAAATCGATATGGCTGAATGTATGATCCCATGATCCGTCGCGCGCCGGCACGCCTGGGCGCGTTCGGTGAATCATTACGCGTGGGAATTGTGTGGACACACATATATGATCCGTGAGGAAGAGACGCGAGCAGAGATACAAATAGTTTCCGGGAACATATAAACATTCGCGTGAATAACACGGTAGATGTGGCTGCATAAATGTGATAGTATCCTGCTAGCTGTACAGACATTTGCAATTCTTCCGCAGAATTGCGAAATGCCTTTGATGTGCAAACTTCAGATTGAAGTCGCACACAGAACGCATGGCGAGATGAAATGCGGGAAAGTAAAATTACTAAGATGAAAATATGTAGCACAATTAAATAATATGTACAGCAATTAAGGTGGAATTTATTAAACCTCCCCATCTAACAGTCGCGTACACAGAAAGAATGCTTTTGTTGAAATACTTAGCTGAAAATTCAGTTAGATTTGAAAATAATTCTGTTGGATGTTGGTTGTTAGAATGTTAAAACCTTTTGCAAACTTATGATTAAATTTCTTACATAATTGTTTTAATATTCTAGCGAATTATATATTTTCAGATTTGGATTTTTAAAAAATAAAAATACTTTAGTATATGTTATGTATTATAGATTTCTCTTTTATTTCGTACTTAAAATTTTTGAAGAATCAGGCCTCTTTACCTAAATTTTTAGACTTCAACAAATTATTTCTGTTTAATAATATAAAAAATTTTTAGAATTTTTAAATTAAGTTTGGTCCTTAAATCCTAAATTATATTAATAAAATTGTCAAGATTATTTTACAACTTTTTTATTACAAAGACAGAGAGGATTTATCATATTCATAGTTAAGGCAAATAGCACTCTTAGCGATAAGCCTCTGGCTATTACGCGAACGTTTCTTTCGAGAATGACGGAGCATCTGTCATTGCATTGAAATTACCGTGCTGTATATCACAATACAAGCGTGAGACATGCATCATCGGGGCGACAGAGAGAATTGAAATTGCGGTGTACGCAATGACCGTATTGGATGCGGCGCCGATGGATAATAGAGAGACGATATGGGGGTAGGATTGAATGCCGGAATGCTCAAGGCGATGTAAATCAGTTTTCGATAAAGCAAAACATCCGATATATATCAATGACCATCGCACAAGAATGTCGTAATCGTACCTGGATGACAAATAGATGCATCTTTCTGAGATTTCGCGGTCTTACGAACTAAATTTGAAATTTTGCGATTATCTTTCATGACTTCTTCAAACGTTTGAATTATATCTTAATTGAAATCAACATACTATATTTTTGGAAAGTTCAAAAAATTCTTTTAAATAATTCTTCAATGTAATAATAGATCGATTAAATTAAAAGTAAAATCTTTGATGTTAAATAATTCATAAAAGATAATTCTTTGATTTATATTGAATCGATAAAATTAAATAGAGAATAAAATCCTTGATTTTCGGTAATTCGCAAGAAATAATTCAAACCGCAAAGAATTGCTAAGTCTATGTTTAATTTTTATCGCGTTCTTTAATACTTCGCATCTGCCGATGGTTTTTCATCGTAACTGCTGCTTGAGAAAAACTCTAGAGTAAAGATTTGATAACTATCATAAAATGAAATAACTTTGACCCAGTCGGGATAACTTTGACTCAAATAAAAAAATACTTAGATAACACGTATGTCCTGATTTGACATGCGTGCTGTCTGGACATTATGAAAATTTGGAGCAAAGTTACCACGATTTGGTGCCAAAGTTCTCCCATTATACGAAAAGTTATAAATATATTGTAAATTTTCGTTTCCCGACATTATCTGAAACATCTGCTTTCGACATCTGTTTTAAGGAGAAGTCTTTTGAATGTAAAATAAGTGATACGTTCCCGAAATTGGTCCTGTTGAAACCGGAGAAAAGCTGCTTAGGTTAATGGAATGGCCGCAGCTTAAAATGCAGCAATTTCGTATTGCGAAAACCTTCAACTCGTATTATTTCAATATCATTAGAAATAGTCCGGAGCGCAACGATAGATGTTTGACACGCAACCATTGCAATAATACGAACTGGATATACTCTATTCTCCAGCGACAACAGCTGCAAGATCATATATTCTTGATCTTCTTGCTATCGTTATCGAATTGTGCAAAAATTTTTTGTACAGAAGGTTTCTGACCGAGAACACTAATATTATTTTTCAAAAATTTTTCCTTGATTTCCAGACAAATTTTTATGATTTTCAATATTTATGAATTTGAATAAATTTCCAATTGAATGAATTTCAATAAATTGTTTGTATTTTCCTCCTGATTTAGCAACCGTTAAATATTTTGTTTGAGAAACAAATTTAACATAGTAATATAAATTATTATTAATTATTATGTTACTGACACTGCTTACATTTTTAATTGTTAAGTTGATAGTATTCCAAGTATAGGTGTGATGCCCGTATATTAAATTTATTTAAAGCCAAGAATTTTAATTTTACAGAAAATTGTATAAAATTCTCTGATTTTTGCCTGACTTCTCTGTCCGTTTTCAATTTCCCGGACAATTCCCTGATTTTCTTGATTTCCAGTTTGTGGCAACCTTGTAATAGTTTTCAGCAAGCTGGAAACTGAGCGACAACGTCATCGGACGTGACTTCGTTTTCCGGGAGGAAGCGAAGGGGGAAGGATAACGGAGATCGTATCTCGTAATTGTCGACCGTGTCGACAGCTGTGCACGCTCGGCGAAGCGTCGTTGTCGTCGAATGGATTTACAATTCTGTAATGCCGCGCGCTCAAATCGCCGTGAAATTGATAGTCAAGTCGGCGGGACCAGCGGGCAACGTGAATCGGATTGCTTTATCAAGCGGTACCAAGCGATTTCGAGACCGAATGCAGTTGTCACCGCTGCTCCGCGTGCCGACGTTAAAGCGAGGCAGATCAATGGCGAGTTCGATCGAAATGAGGGACGGCGGTGCCTCGCAGACGCGGAAACTAATTTATGTAGCAGTCTTGCTCTACGCAATCTTTCTGCATTTGCCGATGAGTTCCCGTCGAGCCGGATGTAAACGGACGGACATCGTGCATTTGGATATTAAAGAAGCAATGGCAACCCAATCTCTTGAGTTAAATATATGTATAACATCTTATTGTTTTTAACTTTCATATGTGTCAAAATATAAGTCAATCTGTTTATTTATTGTTTGTTTAATTTTAAAGTAAACAACGTCCATAAGTCTATTTTTTATTACTGCACTCTGAACCTGAAGTGCAATAAAATGAAGTGAAATAAACGTATATTTGTTTCACTCAACTTATTGCACTGTGTGTACCAGTTCAGAAAGTGAAGCAAAAAAAAAACAGACTTCATATATACACTCAGTACGTAATAAACTAAATTGAGTTAAATTTAATTCCTTTTTGTTGACTTAAATTGTTTAACTGTATTATATGTTTTAGTTAAATTAACGTAATATTAAGTAAAAGCAGGTAACTTATAGATTAAAGACAACTCAAATTAACAATGAGTATAATTTGATGATATGAATTTAATACTGCTATGATACACTCCATATTGCGTGTCTCCCTGTAGATTTCAAATAACACTTCCCGTTTCATTCTCCGAAAAAGTCAGAAAATTTGTATAAACTGAAAAGAGGATGGTGCAACGTTCACGAAAATTTAAAATTTTGTGGAAACGGCATTTTCAGAATCATTCTGATAATAGGAATTGTTTGTACGAATTGTTTGTAATTTATTTGCTTGTCATTTCAAATGATACAACAAAAAGGAGTTGGATCGTTGAGAAAGGGAAAAACGGAAAATATAAATTTTATTTATATAACATTACAATGGAAATAATTTAATTAATATTAACATAATGTAATTTCAAGCTTGATTTTGCTAGAATATCGAAATGTTACATCTGCGTGGTGATTAAGAGAAACGAAAAAAACGTTATCGGTCGAATGAAATCCAGATTGGGGCTTAATCGCGTGCATTCACGCGCTGTAATTCACCACCCAAAAAGCTAACTAAATGTGTATAAATAATGCGAGCAAATATTTACGGATTAAAAACTGCCATTTATATTGATTGAATATTCATATTGGTTTTACGTCTAATTTTTTTTCTCTTTTTCTCGCTATAAGTTGTAGCTCTAGTTTTTTCTTAAATTTTCTGAATTTGCAACGCCTACGAAACGACCGTTTTGCAATTCAGCGAACGATTCAATTATCGTCGACGCTACGAGCCATATTGATTTTACGATTTAAACTTTTCGGCGCGCAAATCGGCGAAACAAAGCGCATGCAATTGCGCGTGTGGATGCTGATGAGAATTATATAGTGTACCCTGGAAATATTTTTTCTCTATGGTTATTACCACGGAATGAAAAGGCAACCGTGTGACCATACGCGGCAAAATACCGTCAAGGTAAAGGATAATACATATCATCAAATTTTTTACTCCATTTTTCTGTTAAATACATAAAAAACGTAAATTAAATGTCTCTCTTTCTTTTATGCATTAAGTAAACGTAGTAGAATGTTTTATTTATTTAACAAGTGCTTTGACAATAAATATCTCACGTCCATTTAACCAATTCTTATCAATAATTTGAATAAATAATATATGCGTGATAAAATAACAGTATTTCAGTAATTTTGTACGAAATGTCTGTACGTTTTCTCTTTTTTTTCTTTGTAAATATTTGAAAAAATTTTCTCATAAAAAATCTTGATTGTATAAATCTCTTTTATTTATGAATCTCTTTCTATATTTAAATATAAATTTAATGATATTTATATGTTGATGTATCTATGGATGATCTATAAATAATATACTAATAATTTGTAACTTTTATTGACTCGGTAAATATCATATTATTAGATTCTAATAGCTATGCGATGATGGCGCTGATTATTTGTGAATGAGTATTTGCTATAAAACGATACGATAAACATTTATTGCAAAATAACTTTTCATTGAAAATATTGCCTATAAAAAGTTTGTAAAAACGCTATAAATATAAAGCCTATGTAGACAAATATTTATATCAATATTCAATTAAAAGTTTAGACATGGTCAAGGTTTTTTAAAAAGTTTCTGCCAAAATTGTAAAAAAATGATATTTTGTGAAATTAACAGCAAGCACACAATTTTTCGAGAATTTGGAGAGGTACAATTAAAATTTTTTTTGCTACCTATGATCCTATTTCATTAATTTGAAACTTTTATAATATTTCGATATATATATATATGTCGTGCAATACGATGCGGTTTTTCAATAAAATCATCAACCAATTTTTTAAATCAATATCTTCCCTGCTGAATAGGAGACTTGATTTTCAGTACAGTGGATCAGGCGCGCTCACACAAACATAAACGAGAATTTACCTTCGATTTTCGTCGACGATGACATTCTGGCAGTGGAGCGTTTCCGTTTTGTCCAGTAATTTTGTCTCGCAACGGGACTTCCTTCTCAGAATTCGTTTTCCCAAGCTATTCAATTCTTACTCCAAACAGCGTACGCATTTCCATATGTCGCGAACTATACTCGCGTATTATTTGTCCTATAAATTTTATTTCCTGTATTGACTTTTCTTCTGTACAGTCGATTTCTTATGGCATTTGTTATACACCGAAATTATTCTGTCATATTTTACAAATCGAAATTAAATGAATTGCTTGATAATTTTCAACTAAGAAGATTCTAAGTAAATTTTCTCAGAATTTCTGCTAAAATTTCCTCTCCTCTCTGTTAACTCTTTCACCCCCTTTATCTTCTTCCCCAACAAGATGGGCTTTTCTGAAATATCGCTCGCACAACCTTTCCTCAATCCTACAACTCACTCGACGATCATGTGATCAGTATCCCGCGGAGATTTTCAATCTTTTTCGATTTCAAGCTTTCTCTCGTTTCGTGGCTGATCCGCAGATTTTATTCAGCTTCACACGGGGGCGAGGGCGGCGTCGGTCCTACCGGTGTTAGGTCGCGCGTCGCACTGAAGGGAGAACTCGATAGGAGAGCGCGGTTCTCCTCGGCCGATATTTCGAACGCAGCCACCTACCCCGCCGGCCGGTCGGCTCCACGGCAAGGGGATGCGCGAGCATCGTTGGAAATCCACCCCCTCGTTCTCATGAGTGAGTGCAAGCCGACCGCCAAGGACAACGCGCTATCTCGCGTGAACGCATCGCGCGTATCTCTTATCTAACACTAGAATCTATATAGGTCTTCTGAAAATCGAAACAAAGCTCTTCAATAGACGGAACGACATCTATCTGTTTACTATAAGTCTTTTTTCTTTCATATATACATTTACAATTAATGTTTTTGTACAAGGTTGTCATAAATTCTTCATCCTAAAATTCCACAACTTTTGCCTGATTTATAAACAAAATTTCTTAATTTTCTCTAACTTTTAATAATATTTTAAAATTTTTGACACTTTTATCCTGATTTGTCAAATATTGAGAAATCAATATAACGATAATGTAAATTAATATTATTGCTGACATTTTTAGTTTTATTTGTTCGGTAATAATTCAAAATTACGTGTAATATATGTTTATTATACTTCTTTAAAATTAAGAATTTTAATTTTCTGCAAAATTTTGCAAAATTCTCTGACTTCTCCCTAATTTCCCTGATCTTTTTCAATTCTTTGATTTCCTGATTTCCAGTTTTGGCAATTCTGTTATATTCTCTGTTCTATCAAAGAGCGTATACATGGTTTTCATCAATGTCATTAAATTAGCAGACAAGATCTATTAGCAATTTTGCAATACAGATTAAATCTTTCTCGAGTTACATGAAAACTTGCTTCAAATAGAGACAAAATTTATTAAAAATTTTGCAGTACAATACAGATAAAATCTTTCTCGAGTTACATGAAAACTTGCTTTGAATCAATGTGTCCTCCAACTTGTATTACTTTTGGCCTCATCCCAATAACTTTTTTCCCAATATTTCAAAAATAAAGTGCTTCCTCTACAGTTTCAATTGCAATCCACTTTTACATGTAACTCGCGATATGACAAAACATTTATCGCACGAAGCAAGACTTTTCCTAGAGAATATTTCATTTATTTAACGTAGAGGGCAATTAAACGCGCGATTGTGTCGGAACAATGCGTTTCATTCAAATATCATTAAAAAAGAATAGCTTTATAACGTAGCCTAAAAAATTAATATCCATCGATGTCTCTTTCATAGGAAAATCTCATGTATTATTTCTTTCAACCCATTTTTCCGCTTTTCGCATTACAAAAACCACGAGGCAAAGTAAAATCGTTTGTCGAAGAAATTATCGGAGGATACTGCGTTTTGTAAAATGTAATGCTACACCGTGTCATGTAACATTACAGTTCTGGCGCGTTTCTCTTACTATCTCAATTTTACATCAAAGCACTGCCGGTGGCTTTGGTTAACATCGACCAGTATCGCTCTTATCCGTCTACGGTTCGTATAATCCATTCTCGTTACCATGGTGGTAACGCTAGGAACATATACGTGTTGTAATCCTTTGTCTGTGCTTGACAAGTACGATAATACGACAGTAAAGCTGATAGGGCTTCAACCGCAATTTTTGCAAAAGAAATCAGAAGCAAGCTCAATCGGGATAATTATCTGAATGTTAAAATAAATGGGATACTGATATTTTTTAATAATACAATCCTTAAATACTTTTTCAATAATTAATTTCGCGAACGAATATAACATTATTAATGCAACATTTCATTCTGAACATATAGACAGAACTTTTTGTTCACATTTACCATTTGTTCATTGAAAGATATTTGCTACAAAATTATTATGTAGAAAAGTTGCATTCTCATAAAATTCCCCAGATTTTTGATAATTTTAAGCCTTATATTCAAATTTAGAACAGACAAATAATGTAAAGATAGACTGTTTTCCTAAATTTTACTCCTAAAATGTCATCTTCCTTTGCAATTTCTTCATCAATTTGACGAGTAAAAACAACAAAATCATGCAATTTTATTGTAGATTGAATATATTTAATCGAATTATATACGTTGTATATGCATTTTTATCCTCTTATATCTCGATAAATCGTGTTCGATACACTTGCTCAACTGGAGTGATTTTGCGAGAGGAAGTACGTATTCGCTTTTATTGCGTGCATTGGCAAGTATTGTAAGTACATGTCCTAGCAAAGCGCAAAACGCAATTATGTTCTACCACGCTTGAATGGCAACTTGATTCGAGTGACCGCCTGCATGTAATCTCACTCTGCGTGTTAAAGTTTGCATATAGAGATGAACGTGATCTTTGTCAAACAGAAGTAGTGGAAAGTTACGCAAAAGTTTTACTTTGTTTATGTATTTGTTGATTATTCAACGGTAAAAATAATGTCTATGAATCGCGCTTTTAAAATGTATCGATCTAGTCTTACAGTTAAATATTAAAAGAATACATAAACAAATATTGATATAAATACTTTTCACATAGAAAAAGAAGATATAGAAACAGAAAAAGAAATAAAAAAAGCTATTCTTACCGACATTGCTTTTTATTCTACGTTATCTACATACAGTTCTCGCAAGCAAATATGCTTGATGCATTAAATTGTTAAGCTTAACAAAATAAAAGAAAATATTTTTCGAACGTGGGATGCGTTTAATTAAAATAATCATACGTCAGATATTCCGGGTAAGTCACGATGCTATTGTAGCTTATCAAAGAAGTCTCTCTCGAATCTCTATAAAGTCAGATTGAATGTGAATCGTCATCCAATGCAAAATTTCTTTATGATCGAACGAAAGGGAAGAGTCTTCCTCCCCCAAGGAAAGTTCGTGCTCATGCCAATAATCATAAATTTTACATTGCTCTTTCGCACAGTGGCCTAGATTAATTTTATAAAGGAAGAATATTCTAAATTCTCTGAAGTTCTCTGAAATTCTCTCAAGATTTTATTATTCATTTTTTATTCGATTATTTGAATATTTCATATTGCTGTAAATCTTTTAAAGTATTATGAGCTGTTATACGACAGATATTATTAATTCTGTTTGTGATGCAGAAAATTTTACGTCTTTCAAAAAGATGCGTTTATTGAATCATTATTTATATTTAAAAATAGAACATCTTATTTATGTTTCTAAAATGTCTTTTATTCATGATATTACTACGACTAAAATACTTTTGTGTTATATTACAGATGACTATTGTGCAACATTATAAAAACTATTTCTAATTATTGAATAAAAAGTTGAAAAAGTGAATTTAACAAAAAATTAGTTAAATATTAAAAATAAACAATAAATTTAAATAATAAACAATTACAAAACATATTATAGAATCGTATAACACAAACTATAGAAATTAATGCCTTAAACGGTCTAGCTGGATCTTAAATGCTTGTACATGCGCAGTATGTAAATTCACACAGAATCATACAAGCAAAAAAATTATTTTTCAAAAAACATGAAATTTTATTTTAGTTATTTTTACAATATATGTGATTATTTTATTATTTAACGGTCTAGCTGGATCTTAAATGCTTGTATTGATTCTGTGTGTATGATTTTGATAATACATACGTAATATATAAATTCACACAGAATCATACAAGCATCTAAGATCCATCAAATAATAAAATAATCACATATGTTGCAAAAATAACTAAAATTAAAATTTCATGTTTTTTGAAAAATAATTTTTTTGTAATCTTTATTGTATATATACAGAGTGAATCGTTAAAACTTTTTACACTATGAGAAAATTATCGACTTCATATCTAATTGAATTATAACGTATGTCAATTATTATATTTTCTCATAGGGTAAAAAGCTGTTCAACGACTCTGATTCACCCTGTATATGTCACAATTCAAGTGTTAACTCAATGAAAGTATATATAATATTCACTGTAATATTTACTGTAATCTGTTGTAGTCAATGTACACATTTACTAAAGTTAATTAACTTTAATTGTAATATATACATAAACATAAATATTTTTTTCATCAAATTTGTTCTTTCTTCTATTTGTCCATTCATCCAGAAATCCTGCACTGCATAACTTTCAAGATATTTCCGCGTGGGTTCGCCCACGCTTGCAATTTGATCCCGGAGCAAGCATCTTCAAATGATAACCGAGCGAAGAATGGCAAAGCTCATGGTGACTACGAATCGAGCATCTGTCACTTATCGAAATTATATAATTGCGACAATAATGTTGCAGATATCTGCATTGCGTATAACAATTACGGGTAAAATATACAGCTGCCTCTATAAAATGTACTAGAATTTCTGTCACTCTCACTTATCTTTGGATTTATCTTAAATTAAAAGCGTATTAAAATAAAACTCGTTTAATAAATACAGAAATACAAGAGCGTCTATAATATTTTGGCTTTTACTGTACAGCTAAAACATTAGACGCTTTTGTATTTCTGTATTTATTAAGCAAGCTTTATTTTAATGTGCTTTTAAGACAATTCCAAAGGTATCTCAAAGTGAGAGAGAGAGAGAGAGAGAGAGAGAGAGAGAGAGAAATTCTAATACAATCTTATTAATAAGAGAATTGTGCTCAAATTTTTTACACAGATACTCAAACGTAATAATAAAACAATCTATAAAATTTTTATATTTTTCAACACTTTAAATTGTGACACAGACATCTTTATGAAATGTGATTGATTGCAACCTTTTAATCTAAATCTAAAATTTTTTTTCTAATTAAATAAAACAATATTTCATTTTACAATCGTTTTAAATATTATCATCAATGTCTGAAATTATATAAATATCAAAATATTCGTTGAGATTAAAAAATAATTGCTTTCTCATAAAGAACGTACGTCGCGCGAAGAGAGAAATTTCTTGACATATTACGTCTCGTTACTAGATAATGCCACCTGCCTCCGACGACGACAGGGAGAGATTTCCGTGAAGCAAATAGATATGATTTTGCGAGTACTGCATAATACAAATGAATCCTAGCAAGAAGACGCGTATTGCAAACGTTCTCTTTAAACGATTGTCTCCGTCACTAACTTTTCGGTTTTTCAATGTTGACAGCAAGCGCTGGAGATAGAGCAATAATTGTCAATCCAGAATGAGTCGAGAAAGTCGGCGTTGTAACATCATTTAACTAAGTCGCCGAGCACAAGCACGATGGTTATGACTTAGCATTATAGCACATTTCAGCGAACGTTTATGCACACGGTTAGGATCTCCTAAACGACCAGTTATAAAAGGAATTTGCACACGCAAGTTATACTTTCGCTACGTTCATTCACAGCGTATTCGCAAATTGAGCTTTCAATAATTTCGATCACAATGTGTTCAACAGCTTTGTAACTGTTGTAAAATTCTTTAATATGACTGATCCTCAGTTTCTCACTGGATATAAATATATAAACTAATCATATTAAAGAATCTTGAACGCAACCAATAATAGCGACAGCGTAATCGGAAAGGTGAGGAGAAAAAAAGAGAAGAGTGAAAGTTATACTCTAATTTTTTACCGATGATCATGATCGAACGGTAGGAAATACGTCTTTGCTGTAAGTGATCACTTGCGTGATCGACGAAAAAAAAGATGAAAAAACTTAGCGAGGTAAGATGTTAAAAATGCTTACTGCACGAAATTTATGCCGCTATTAGAAGGGATTAGAAGATACGACGAAGTCGCGGGTAAGACGATAAATCCTTTCTTTCCTGTACCGCCCACGGTGATTCGGTTTAACGTTAACGACCGACCGAGGAAACCGACCACGGTATGGGTCTGATCGATCGCGTTCAGTGGTAGCGGTCGCGTCGCGATCAGACGCGCAAGTGGTCGTGGTCGACGTAAAGGCCATTATCGACACGCAGTGGTTACAGTCGATGCGCGATCCGCCGTGAGGAATTGATCGTAAGAGCTAAAGTGATCTTTCTTCGCGGCGTTCCGCTCATTGACGTATTATTTGAGCCTTCGATCGTCATTTTCTCTTTTGACCAATCATTTTTCTTTTGCTTTATTCTGTCACCGAAAAGAATTTCTATTTCGATTTATGTTACGTGATGAAATCTCATTTCGCGGGACAGTAAACAGAAGTGCATTATGAGCAGAATGCTCATAATAAATTGAAATTTTTTTATAATCTTCAATTTAATCTATATCTTCAAAGAGAGTAGCATTTTTTTAAAGTAAATCATTTATCTAAGTCAAAGTTTTTCAACCGATGCACTGCAAAGGGTTTCCATGTGTACCGCAAAGATTTTAGAGAAGGTAAAAAGAAGCAAAAAAATTTAGGAATAAGTAAAAAGCGAATATAACGTGAAGTAAAAAACATTTTGAAAAAAATATTTTGGGAAAATATTTTCAGAAATGAACTTTTTTGTACTATAGTTCTAAATGTTGTGTTAGTGATATTTACATAAGAAACCTACACTAGCGCTGAACATGTGTATTCAGTAATGTATTTCAATAAATTTGGCTTTTTTAATATGTCGTAAATTGGAAAAGGTAGAAAAACGTTAATCTAGATATTTATCTTTAGAAGGAACTTTTTGAATTTTCACTCCGAGCTAAAATAACAAATTTCATCATTGAAGGACCGCAGTAATCCGAGCGAATTGCATGGCGTCGGAATGCTAACATCGAAAAGGAAAAGCCAAATGATGAATAGCGAAGTTACTAAGCCAATAAAAATCACAGGAGGAGAGGTACGTGGTTGCAATGCCTGGGAATAGAAAACATTTTCGGATGACACTTCTATTACAAGAGCGCGAGGAATCCGTCCCTCCGGACACTCTAGGCAAGAGAGTAAAGGAGGAAAGGGAAAGACCGGAATGACATGAAGAAACGAGAGACGGCAGATGGAAATTCTCGAGAGAGGCGTAGTAGGCGGATTTGAGGGCACTGAAAACTTTAAGAGAAGTTACAGTCGAGAATCTGTAAACCTTTGCATTCCTTTGAGGAAAGATATTAACAAAGGGAGGCTCAAAAGTGGCCTAATTTCAATGAAATTTGACACAAAATTATAATTTATTTTTCCTTGAATATAATTGTTCCTCTATTTTTTTTGGGGCGTAAACAATTAATCTTTTCCAAGATATTTCAACATTAAATTTAGTAGCGACATTTCCTTTAGAGTTTATTAAAACGTTTATACTTGAGTATTAATAGCATTATAGTGAAAACTCTCTAAAGCTTCAATTTATCCTAAAATCAGAGTTAAGATACTCTCTGAATCTTTTGGAGTAAAAATTGAGTCATTCTTAAAAAAAAAACGTCAGACGTGAAAATTTCTCACTTTTGTTCAAGAAAGAAAATATTTTTACTCTTTTTTCAAGACTGGCTTAATTTTCAGTCTTTTGGAGTGAGATTTCACTCCAAAAAAGATTTAGAGAATAGTAATTCGTGGTCATTAAAATCGATAAAGTCAATTTTTAGTTTTGATCTCCTTATAATTATGAAATATTCTAAATACGAAATATTTAACAGCAAGAACAAATTGTAGGAATCGCAAACAAACGGTGTGGATAGCAATAAATGCTAGATAAGGTATGAAAATTTTATATAAAATAATGTAAGACGCTCACTGATTGTTAGAAAATGTGCTTTTTGTAGCATTGCTCATCATACTTGTATATCTTAAGGTTCCTACATAATTATGTTGACAAAATTATTTTCAATATCGATATCTAGCTAAATTTTTAGATACTTCAACAAAATCATTCTGTAGGTGAATACACCACTGCATGAGAATCGCCGTAACTTTCTCATGCTGCGATTTTTATTCTTATTTCAGCTCTTTTACCGAAGTCTTTCTTGCTCCCTCTCGCCACAGCTGGCAGTAAATCTCGTGGTACTCGTCTATCGCTCTGAGTCCAAAGCTGTGAAATCTTCGCTTTATCTCCCGGACACCAACTCAATCATGCACTTTTACATCTCGTCCGGATTCGCAGGCAGAATCGAATCTTGCATAAATGTAAAGAGGCACGAAGTTACGGGAATCAATGACCTTTCTTATCGTCATACTTTTGTAATGTCGATCAATGGATAATGTCGACTACTGTGATAATGGACCACGACAGTGGATGCGATGACAATTTAATTAAGACGAATATTATTTTCAATTAGAAGAATAATGTTTTAACACCGAATACGAAATCAGCTTTGGTAATTAAAAAATTCGATCCGTTTCAATTAAATGATTTAATAATAATAATAATAATAATAATAATAATAATAATAATCAATGTCTACATATATAGCATGCATATGCAGCATAAATATTAATTAGATATTTATAGAGAAAAAAATAATTTTTTTTCAATAAATTTAATGAAATTTATTATTGTAATTATTAAAATTATTATTTATTTATTATTGAAGTTATTTATTATTTATTATAATTATTTATCATTTATTATTTATTACAATATGCAGCAAATTATTATTAAAAAAACATCTTTTCAATTAATAGAACAAATGATATATTTAATTAAATAATTAATTTTTGCGGAAAAAATGAAAGAAAAGGACTCACCAAATGCTGTTTGATAAAATTTCCTAGCGGAGATAATTTTCGGACACTGGATCTGAAATTCCCCGATCCGTTCCTGACCTGTTGCTCTCTTCTATAAAATAAAAGTACATTAAATTATTGGATAAGCTTTCTTTTGGTCTTAATGTCAGATTTAGAAAAAAAAAGATAGTTTAATATAGTTTGAAATATTTTACAAATACGAGCAATAACAACACAATAACAATTTTCCAGGTTTAATTGTGAGAGTATAAGTTCAAATAACATTTGCATTAAGAATAATTTTCATTTATTAATTTCGTTTAAATATTTATATTATTATTTGTTTTACATTATACATATTTATTATTACATTACATATTTATTATTTATTTTTTTTATTTCGTAGAAAAATAGCATTCATTTGTGAACCGCAAAACCATCTTCGGAAATAGCATGATACTCGCAATAACAGAATAAAAAGTGTACTTGAAATACGCCTCGTTTCAATATAGAAAGATTCTCGATTTCTGGAAAGTGATATCGGATTTTGTTAGAATTTTGATGCCACTAGTGACAAGTATCGATATATCTTCCCATTTTTCTTTCCCCAACAAAGTTACCTTCGGATTTTCACTCCTTATTGTAACCTCAACGAAAACCGATACAAATTCCTCAATGCCTCTTGCATCGCAAGAGATAGCACCTTTATATTTGAATTTCAGGTGTAGTGATACGCATGAAATATATTATTGCAGTTATATTTAAATAGATAAAAATTTGATTCAAAATATTCTAAATTAAAATAAAATAATATTTGTGGTTCCAAGAATAAATCTTATATAAATAAAATACCTATGTAAACATCTACGAATAATTAATGATAATGCGTAAATTATATATTGATACAGATATATTTATAAATACAATATATTTATAAATATATTTATAAATACAATTCATAAGCAATAAAGAGGTACTTGATAAAAAAAGTTAAAAATAAAAATGTAAAACCTCTGCGTAATAAATTTTCTATTTTTATTTCGTTTATTAAATATATTTTAATTGCTTGCAAATTGTATTTGTTTTATAAATATAAGTATAATTTACGCATTACAACAATCGCAGAGGCTCACATTTTGTTTGTATTAGATTAAAAATATTTTTCTTTGTCAACAAATATCGTGAAATGAGTTTTGTTGTATTCTACCATCGAGATTATTATTTTGCTTCAAGCTTACTTTCTCTGTATGAATTTTCAATGCTGTATGTAGAAATATGTAATATCTAGATATCCCAGATTTTATGTTTACTAGAAAAACCAAATAGCTACGTCGCAACTTTTCCGTAGCAATATTCTCGTTGACGGAATACTGGCTCAAATGTCGGGACTTAATTCAGTCCTTGCAAACATTGCTCAGCTTGTAGTAATTAATGCGGTCAGGTCTTCATCTCACAAAGGAAAGCGTCAACTCAGAGAATCATAATAGCTCTAGTCTTAGGATGATGGACGTGCGAAGAAATGTTCCATTCGTGGAAATTTCATGACGAGATTTCACAGTTATCCTTTCAGGGCTACTTCCATTTCTTCGCAGAAAGACGTAAAACCAGAAATTCAGAAAGAAAAGTTGAGAAAGACGAGGAAACGCAAAAGATAGAACGGAAATGTCGGTCACGATGTTTTACGTTTTCAGTCTGCTCCTCAATGCGTGAGAAATTCATATAAAAGTAAGCTACACTGTAAGCTATGCGTGTGTGTTTCTTTACATTATTCAGAAAGTGCTGATCATCACTTTTATTTTTTTTCTATGTTCTTTGTAGTCGTCGAAAAAATACTGTCTATTGTAAGTAGATAACTGAGATAATTCTACAATAATTAAAAAAAATGAACAACAGTATGTAATTCATTAGGAGATTAACAATATAATTGTTCTAACAAGAAAACTGTCTTATCTAACATAAATACTTGTAGTTATCGCAACAGTATTTGTGAAATTAGTTTTGCGATAAGAAACTAGCAAGAAGACCTAACATGATTAATCGAGTTGTTCGGTGAGTATCGATTTTCTATATCGCTCTGTTCTATAGGATACATTTTTTCTAAATTTTAGTGGCAATAAATGTCAGGAGCAGACACAAAATACGACGATCGGTGAAATACGGGTGTATCGGTGGAGTACCCATGTGGAATATCAAAGAATAATGACTGAAAGTCGAGGTGAGGCGCTGGTTGGAAAATAGGAGAAGAATATTGATGAGTCTCGGAATCTTTCCTCCTTTTCGTTGTTTAAATAGTTCCGTTTCCATTTGCTTATTTCCAATATTAGGGAACAAAATCCAATAATTGATAAAAAGATTAGTATCGAAGCAAAAGTTTATTTACTTAGACTTTATTCATTAGACTTTATTTATTAGACTTTAGCATTATTGTAATATATATGTCTTACTTACACAGTGACGACATTTATTTTACGGTTATAAAAGCAAATAAATTTTTCAGAATTTCAGAGAGATATAATTGTATATAAGTGTAAATGCAGAGTAAAATAATTTGGTTAGTCATTAGAACTATTAGAAAATTTTGGACTATCATGATTAGTATAAATATCTGTATCTAATATATATATTTCATATATATTTTAAAATTTAGAATGTTTTTCTTTCTTAAAACCTACGATCTATAATTCGCGATCAAATTCAGAACAGAATTCTGTTTATAATATTACGAATAGTTCAACATGAAAAACATATTGAGATACATATTTATATTTAGGATATGTGTGAATTCTAAATAGAATTTTACCTTGAATTTAGCCGCAAATTATAGATCGCTTAAAGTGGGCTTTACATTGTAATCATAAAATAAACTAACCCTGGCTGTCCTACTTTTAGGCTTAAAGCATTGATAGAACTGAGACGAATGGCAAGTATGTATGTAACAATGTGCCGTGCGATTTGGACTTTTGTTTTACGAGAACAAACTAAATTGCTGCAGCGAGCGATGGACTTGATTTACCGACGTACATACAAGCGACGATCTCGTAGCCCGTGTCTCGATACTCCGTTGCACGTGCAGAAACATACACTTCTAGAAAAGCTATTCGTTTTGCGACGAGTTTGTTGGCGAAAAGAGGGGAGGAGAGCAATAGTTTTAAAAGTTTCGCGTACGTGCAAACAAAGGAATTTTTTTATCAAATCAACGCGATGAGATCTACGTGACAGAAATTCTCGAAAATCGAAATGTGGACCCGGTCTAAACGAAACGCGGATCGTAAAATATGTGATACGAGTACAATTCAATATATGAAACATTCCGTATGTTTTAGAAAGAATTAACGTGAATTCTTTCAACTCTTTCTCGTTTTCGTATTTTCGTTCTTCGAGTCCATCGCCACTACTCTTTGGGTCATGCTGTGATTTATCACAGACAGCGGTTTATTGACCTCCTTCTGTCTTTCTGCCCTTCTTTTCAACTGTAATTTATTATCCCGCCGTCGAAACACTCGCGAAACAAGTATTCGTGTATAAGCCAACGGACGTTTTACGCTTTTCTTTTTCTTCCATTCACTAAAGGA
Organism: Acromyrmex echinatior; assembly: GCF_000204515.1. The sequence continues at coordinate 2,111,853 of NW_011627104.1, read as the reverse complement.
ATCATCACAAATTTTTAAAATCGACTATAGTTGCGATCAATCAATCGATATAATCTTTCCTTTTCTTTTTAGATGCACGAAATACATAAATTTGAGAGAGGAAAGAACAAAAAAACGATTTACAATTGTTATTTTGACAATCAATTTTCAAATGGATTTAAATAAACTCGATATCTGGTAGATAAGAATTTAAAACAAGACTAATAAATTTGTAATGTATTTTAAGCCAAACGAGAGAAAAAAAAATATTTTGAGAAGAAAATAACAGAATATAAAATTTTACAAATAATCTATGGCTTTCGTGTAATTGCTTTTAGATATTATAGGAAAGTAGTAAAGTAGTAAATAGTAAAGTAGTAAGTAGTTGAATCGTTATTAACGTCACAATTAATTATTGAAAACGAGCTGATGAGATGCACGAACGGATTGAAGGTCATACTTACAGTGACAATTTCGTTTCATTATCATATGCGTCAATGGCAACACGACTCAAAGCTGGAAGACTGCTTGCTTCACAGGGTGGATTGCTGAGATCTAAAATAAAACGGAAAAAGCTTTTTCAAAGAACGACGTATACTGCGTCTCACTTATATAAATTTTACGAGGGGATAGAAAACTTAATCTTGCCTGAAAGCAGAATGTGTAATCCTGGAAAAGGATTCAGAAAATTAAGCCTGCTCGACCTGACTTCTATGTACTGAACTTTTGTATCTCGTCGCATATACTTCGCAATAATAATTAATCATGTTCTAGAAATTAGCCGGACAATTAATCCCTCGACAAAATTACGGAAATAGATTTGAACATGTAATATAACATAAATAGAATAAAAAGGACAAGTAAAATATATAATTTTTGTTACATATAGTTAAGTTACACAAAAAAAAAATCTGTCGGAAAAGACTGTAAATAATTTCTTTCAAAACTGACCACTCTCTCAGTCAATATAATAATAATTATATACAATAAATGAAACTTTAGACCAAAAATAAATCAAATCAAAGGAATAATCCTATTTTCAGTCAAAGCGTCAAAGCGGATTTTGATAATTGAATATTATCATATTTGTAAATCAAATTTGCAAATACATTTTTCTAGTTCTACAAACTGCGCGCCAATTCGGTTTACCAGATTTGAAACACAATTATAAACTAAAACTAGAAACATCATAAATTACGTTCAATAATAAACAATAATGAATAATAAAAAGGTTAAGAGCCAAATTTTTCGTTATTTAGATTCTTAAAAACATACATTTTTACCTATTTGTCAGGTCCTCAATCTATACATGTCGCTAAATTAACGCAAATTTAATAAAAATAGTAAAATGATTAAATACAATTTCTGCAAATTATAGTTACGTAAAGTGGTGAACCTATTTCTTCATGTCTGTTTTCAGTCGCAACAATGCAATGCTTTCCGTCTTGTCATCTTCGTAGTTACATTCTTCTATTATATCAGTCGCAATTTATCGTAATAATAATAAAATTAATTGAACATGTAGAGTCAGCATCAGTTCAACATATAGAGAGAACATGATAACAGAATGTGTGCTTGCATAATTTTACGGAATGACTCTACATGTCAATTAATTTTATTATCATTACGAAATTGCTACTGATGTAATAGAAGAATTTAACTATGAAGATGACGAGACGGAAAGCATTGCATTGTTGCGAATGAAAACAAACATGAAGAAATAGATCCACTACTTTAACTATAATTTGCAGAAATTGTATTTAACCGTTTAATGATTTTGATTAAATTTACGTTAATTTATTGATATGTACTCTAAAGATGACTTAACAAATAGTCGAACGTATATGTTTTTAAGAATCTAAATATACGAAAAATTTGGCTCTTAGCCCTTCTGTTATTCATTTTTATAAATTACGTTGTTTATCAATTTAATAATGATGCTAATAAACATCTTAAAACACTGCGAAGAGCTTAATTGTGAAAAATATTATTTCAACCAGAATTCAAACGTGAATCTCTTTCATGAGTATGCATATGAACAAGCACTAAGATCTTTTGATCGAATAGAATTATTTCTCTTATTTGAATAACGTAGAGGAAAGGCCCTGATTATGAAATACCGAGTTCATTTTGGGTAAATACTAGAAGTCTATAGAATTTAAAAAAATAATAAAGGTCATTTTAAAGGGAATTTAATAAGCTTTAAGATAAAATTTATATACATATATATAATTCAAATTCCATTTTTTTTTAAATTAAAGAAAAAAGTGAGCAAATCGTAAAGTCAAAAAATTGTGCTCCTAATATGAGATGCCCCGAGAAATAGTAAAACGCAAAGTATATCAATGTATTGCAGTTAAAAAAAACTTTATTTAATGTTTTCAAAATACAAACAAACACAACCAGCGTGCGTGAAAAATGAGCATGCGATAGATTATATCCAGAACTCGTTTTCCATTCCAGAATTAGTTGGAATCAAGCATCGCAGATATAAACACTCGACATTCATTTCGGTTGTCTTTTTTATTATTGTACAATAACATTTATACTTTAACAACGATTTTCATTATAATAGGAGCATGGATTATTTCATAGAGACATCCTGGATATTTCATATTATAATTTCCACGTTTTATGATCAAATCTAACTTCTGTAATTAAAATTAAATTCAACATATCCCCGTATTTTTCTATTAGTACGACCTAATTCTATCACTATATAATTTAGAGAATTTATTGCTAAATATTTATTTATTCAATGAAACTTGAAGACATCCAAATTCTAAAATCTTGTTTTACAATGATTACAGGCATGATCTAATAAATTTCTACTAAATAGTTTTCAATCCAAGAGCAATGAATTCATGATGGAACCAATAGATAGCGTTTATTAGTTTAGCAGAAACGCCGCTATCTCATATTAAGCGCCTATCTCATAATATAGGGGACTTTCTTTTAATAATAATAAACAATATAATCACCTATATTGGAGTGATAGTAATCGCTGTGCCGTCCGTAAGGAGGTGCCAATGGATGTGACAAAGTATTCACCCTTCGTTTAAGATTAGTAGTCTGCAAAACAAATCAAAACGTCTCATGTAAATTCTATTTAATAAATTGCTCCATTGTATAAGTACATTCGGGAAAGATCGCATAAATATAACAGATCGCTATTATATATAACAGATGAGTCTATTGATCATCACAAGGTAGCTATAAAAAAAGGAAAGTCACGGCGCGTAAGGTCTTCCCTAAGGATTTCGATAAAAAATTTATAGAATGCTCGGAACATATTTTCCTTTTTCATGATGAGATTAAGATTTGTGTTCTATAGGAAGAAAGATCTAATACGGTCATTAAGTTAAAAGCTTGCTTTTTATTCAGACTCCTTACGAAAAAAAATTTAAATTGTGTTTTTAAGTACATTAAATTGCATTGTTAATGCAAACATAAATTACGTTATCAAGTAAGATTGATGCAATAATCGTAAAAAATAAATAATCGATAAGTTTCATTCTATGTGTATCTTTATTTATTGTTATTTTATTTTTTATTGTTATTTGTATTTTTATTATGATCTCTTTATAAGAATTTTAATGAGTATTTTAATAATATGAAGTGCTCTACTTATATGACGTATTGTAATTATTGCAAAATTATATAATATACATTATATGTGTGTATTTGGAAAAGTTCTTCTCTAAAAAAAAAGATTTGAAAAAATGAATATAGAAGGAGAATTTACAAAAAAATTCATAAACTTTGGCACCATTCAACAGTCGTCGCCACCATTAATTGTCGACGTGGAAACAGGATGAGTTTTTCGAGAGGAAAAAGCGTCTATAGTGCAAGAAAAAAAGAGAAAAAGAGAAAGAGAGAGAGAGAGAGAGAGAGAGATGAAAGATGGGGGAGAGCGGAAGTCTCATTACGCGTGCAACTTTTTTATTAGCTATCTGCACATAAATAGCACTGTAAAAACTGCCTACTATCTTGTTAAATACACGATGTTTATTGCTTTTCCGATCAATCGTACAAAAATTAAAAATTTATTTTACCATCAACAATATTTGACAAACTTTTACTCCGCAAATGTCAATTAATGTATAACCATTAATGACAGCAAATTATTCATTGTCCGCTAATGTACAACTCATCTCATTCGTAAATACGAACAGATTGACTATATTGCTAGCGTCAAATTGCCGATCGTTCGCGAAATGGTCGTGTGGCATTTTCGCGAGAATCTCTCTATAGAGAACAACGTACCAAACGTGGCAATTATAAGGCTGTTTAGGTCAATTAAATTGCGGATTCGTGAATAATTGCGCTATTATGTGCATTAATGGCATTCTTGAGATATTTCCGTTCGTTGGATTGCAAAGTCAGTGAGTTTATCTCATAAACGTGTAATTGTTACACTTTCAGAGATCATCCAGAGAGCAGCCAAATAATCCGCAAGTCAAGTTGTCAATAAGGCATCGTAAGTCGGCGCTACAAACTATGTGCGCAGACCGCGATTGTATCATGTTAAACGTAGACACTGGTACGGATGCAAATGGGTTAAACGCTTAGCCGATTTCGCGTGCAAGATTTAGATCTGATTGTACCTAAAGCCGCGATTCAGGTGTTTGGATTCCTACAGAACAATAGTCCCGGTTAGAATCCGACGATATCGTTGAATACGCTTTCCTCGTGAAATCCTGGTTTACTAAAACGATTGAATCAGCCTTGAATAGTTGAATTCGGAATTCAAAAAGCAGCCAACGTATTTCATACTGCGGACGTTCCGCAGTTTTGAAACAATCTCTAAATCCACTGTAAATCCGCAACGTTATGTTTTAATCGCCGTTTTAATCTCGATTAATTAGACTTTCAATTAGATTTGATCCAAGAATAAAATAACAGATTATTTATCAGTAAATTATAATAAGTATGTGTTTAAACTTTAATTTCTTTTATATCATCCTACTAATTTTCATATAAAATTATGATTTGATAGTCACGAGCTAATCGATCATTTTCGTTAGTAAAAACGTTTCATCACTTAAATTATCATCAGTGTTTTACCCGCCATATAAATCGATAGTCCCGATTCGTTCGTGCACGGCACGGATTCATGCTGGAAGCTTCCGGCTAAAGTTTTCCTTAAGCGTGATTTACACGGGACGACTTTTATTCGTTAGAAGCCGCGTCTAGTGACGTCATAGTGAATTCGCTACTAGAAACTTTTTGTAGACGTGGGTTTGTTCTTATAGCGTATAGTCTCGGCCAATATCGCTTTCGACGCTTGTCGCTAGTTTCTTGCTGCTCCTCGAGAGCGAATTTTCAAATCGTCAGCGTGAAAAGACGAATTTTTTCGAAACGCCTCGACTATTCAGACCATAAGCAGAGAATAATCATGTCATCGAATGATATACTTCGAGCCGCTGTTGTGTTTTGTGACCAACTATTCGCTTGATCATTAGCGACCACTCGACGCTGCGACTTCAAAATTTTAAACGCTAGCGAATAAAAACTAAATGTGTACAAGAAGCTTTCATCAGCGAATTCGCTGATGAATTAAGAAGCTTGCTTCAAGCGAATAGCAGCAGAGTCGAGAGAATTCGCTGGCGAATTAATGACGTCACTAGACGCGGCTTCTAGCGAATAAAGTCGCTCCGTGTAAATCACGCTTTATTTCCGTACAATTACGTTTTTAGAATTTTCATATAACTGATAGTTCTGACCCGCGAAGGAAATTCTGTCAATTACGTTGAAATTCTGATAACAAAATGCAATTTTGCAAATGCGTGCCTCTATTCTCTATGAAACAAATAATAATAAAATTGAGAGAGAGAGAGAGAGAGAGAGAGAGAGAGAGAGAGAGAGAGAGATAATGGCGTTTATTATAGTTTTAGGGCAAGCCTTCTAAGTACATAAGAAAAATATAAAAATTCAAGACGGAAATGAAAAAAAAACGAAAAAGAAAAACGAAGAAATAATAATAAACAATATTAAGAATCTTTATTTTAGACCGCATATGTGAGAAATACAATCAATATTAGAAATTTTAAATGCCTATTACGGTCGAAGCTGGATCTTCATTGTTTTAAATAATTCAATCTTGAATTACTTATTTATACTATATATATATATATATATATATATACCATATTGCAATCTTTTTAAAATGCGTGCCGAATAATTTTTTCGGACTATACAGATTCTTAATATTGTTTATATTATGTCGCTTGAAAGAAAGACATTGTTTCCTTACTTGTACTGATTATTGCGAAGAATAAAACCTCGGTCTAATAGTTTAGGACATTCGTACCGAGTACAAGAGATCCGGATTCAACTCCCGGCCGAGGTAATATTTTTCACAATAAATTTATTAACAGTTTAGTCAACATATTAACATATTTATAATATGATGCTAGATTGTAGCATCAAATTATTAAAAATTGCTTGTCAGTTTAATTCGTGATTACTAGAGTAGTTTTAATTGCGTTTATAGTCCGGAAAAACAGTTCGGCACGCATTTCAAAAAGACAATATGATATATATGCAAGTACATATATAGTATAAATTAATAATTCAGGATTGAATTATTTAAAGCAATGAAGATCCAGTTTCGACCGTAATAGACATTCAAAATAATAATGATTAAAATGCAAGATAGTAATTAATAAACAATACAAGATAATAATGATTATAAGTACAAAATAATACAAATTGACTACAAAAAAAAAAGAAAAGCATACTATGGAAAAATGAAAAGATAAAAAGATAAAAATAAAAATAAAAATAAAAATTGAAAATAGAAAATAATATTAGAAAGATATACACAAGATTGGAGAGAGAGAGATGAGATTTCCTAAAAGTAGAAAATTTGATTCGGTGATTAGGTGAAAATATGGTCAGGTCTTTCGTCAATTCCCGATAGTACAAGGAGCCGCCGAGTCCGGTAAAAAGTTAAATTGAACGTGGCTTCTCCGGAACATGAGGGGCAAGGAAGGAGAAAAAAACTCGCGGCGAGTAACAGGATACTGATAAAGACCGGTGGATAAAGCAAATAGAATCTTGTTAATCTCTCCGAGCCAGTTTAACGAGACCTAAGCCCTGGATGCCTCTCGCAAGTTTCTAGAAGATAAGGATCATGTTTAACTGTTAATTACGCCTCGATTAGGCGATGATGTGTGAAATGTATCATACGATTTCGAAATCATCATGATTTTTTAAATTGAGCAAGAAAAAAAATAAAAGAAATAAATATCAAAAGCAAATAAATAATTACAATATTTTTAATTGATATTCACAATCTATTCTGATATTTAAAATCATCTTAAGAATAATCTTAAGATGTCATAAACCAGTCGCAGAATCGTACCTTAGCACTTTAAGATATTAGTTAAGATAATCTTGAAATAAGAATGGACTGTAGATAAATATCCCTTAAATAGCATTTGCTAAATTCTCTCAAGAGCTACACGCGACGTTCATTATTTATGACGTTCGCGTTTACTTCGAAATTAACAATTTAAAATTCAAAATTTCTCGAGAATAATTCTCAAGAGAAAGAACTTTCAAAATTCATTCGTGACAAATACCATCCTATCCTCCCATTATTATTGATGATCCTTGCTGTCGGTCGCGTATTCCTTTAAAATATATCTTCCAGAAAATAAGAAAAAATTATACGGACTCAAGATATACATTTTTAATCGCGTACAACAATTCTTTAGAGAATTAATAAATACTTTACGTTCTCGAATTTTTTTTTAAGGACAGCAAGAAATCCTTACAGGATACTTCTCCATCAGACTGTGCGTTCTGGTGACTTGGGTCACCCTGCCATCGAAGGCCTCGGAAGCGCCCGCCCTCTTGTAATCAGCATCGACCTCATCTTCCGCTAACGAGCTGAGAGTGCTGAGACTGTTGTACCACTGCACGCTGCTGGTCCTGTAGGGCTGCCTTGAGGGCTCGTGGCTGTGATGAAGGTCCTTGCTAAAACTCATGCTACGCCTGATCGGCTGCAGGCTATGGTTTATCACCGCCGGTAACTCGGCACTCCTTTTCAACAGAGCGCCGAATTTCCGACGGAACGACGAACGCCGTTCGAGCTTCCCACTTGGATTGTCCGCATCCTCCGCATCCTTCAATGAGGTTTCCTTCAACGATGATCTCTTGATGTTGAAGGATTCTTGAGAGATATACGGCAATATTAACGATCGAAACTGCCTTCTTCAATCTTATATATTGCAAAATAGCTCAAAACGCGTCTTTCTATTCAGGTTCTAATTATGTATACTTGGGAGTTGAAAAATAACATTTTATTCCTATTAAATAACATCGAAACAATTTTGAGCCACTTTAAACATATTTTTAGAACATGAGTTTACTAAAATATAATTTTAATTATTTTTATTAAAATAAAATAATCTAATTTTTACTAAAATTGTTTGCAATTTTATTATTAATTTTAACAAATTTAGATTAAGAACTAAATATAAATGAATTTATTTACTTTAATATTTAAATCATTATTATTCTTGAATTTAGAAAAATTTCAAATTATTTTTTCAAAAAAAATTTAAAAACTTATTTTGATGTGATTACTGTCAATTACAATTATCTTCGTCGAGAAATACTTTCTTTGACAGTTCTTTAGCGGCGTCACATTGTTCGATCTCTGATAATACAGACGCAGCTAACGTAAGCAATTACTTTCCCGACAGTTCCAACGTTTGATGGAAGGCAACGTTAAGATTCCGCTAATGCTTTTCGTATTAAAAATTTTTGCAAAGAGCGATTAATATCCAGTGTTCGCACCTGCTTCTGATTTCGCTTGCTTGCATTCCTTTGTGGGATGTCCCAACTGCGTCGCACTTGCGCTCTCATCATTATAATTTGTTGCTTTGTGGCTCGGCTTGCTCTTTTTCAAGGACCTTTTCGCTTCCTTCTTCAGTGTCATCTTTCCCAGTTAAATCTCACACTAACATCGACCGCACTTAGACACTCACACTCAACATTACGCACGTCACACGGTATGAATGACGATTCATTTATTTTCACTCGATGACCGAGTCACATAACTTTCCGTCTCACAAAATCAACACGTCTTAGTAATTTGCACACACATGCACATTCATACGGCAAATTGTGTCGTTAAACGGTATCACTCCGATAACATGTTATCATTGCAGCAAGAACGATATATCGACTATATCGTTAATATTGCCTCATTCACGCCTTTTTACTTTCCGTGTATTTAGTGAAGTCTGGAAGCTAAGATAAAATCGATCGCATCAGAAGTTGAGAACTTTCTTAACCACCTTTAAGCCGCTGATCCGATTTACGACCTTATATCTGCTACTGTTTTTTCTAAATGCTCTACTTCTATATTTTTAGTCGATACACCGCGCAATATTGCGGAATTGAACTCGTGCTTCTTTTATGAAATGGAAAATATTTCCATTCCATAGAGTCATTTTACTAAAGGTTCTTAGGTTCTCAATGTTTTTCAAAAGAAGAGAAAATTATCCTGTCTTAACGTTAAATAGAAGAATTATAAGGAAAATTATAGTTATTATACATGGCGAGAAAATTTTTCTATTTATGAAGAGAAAACTCATCCTTCACTATTGCTCTCGTTATCATCATTATGTTCATAATTTATCTGTTGGTTCCAATCGAGTGACCAATTACCGAAACAAGACTTATTACTTTAATAAAAGGCGCCGCTTATCGCGATGAAATAAAAAGTCGACGTTTGTTTCATTATCAAATAAAACATAATTCCAATATTTATCACAAATATTATACAATTTCTTTTAAAAAATTAATTTTAATTTTTGGGAGAGAAACATTTCTACATTTATATGTGAAAAATTAAGTCAATCTAATTGCTTAAAAAGCTACTCTTTTTTTTCAATTTCAAAAATAAAAAATGTATGTCTTTACAACAGAAATATTTTTCTATTCATTTTTTTTAACAGTGTTAAAAAATTTTGTCTCGATAATTCGCACTATACTTATTACTATCTTTCGTGCTGTTATTAGATGTGACAAGAGAGTACTCAATTACACCCCATTAAATTAACGCATTATGCATCATAATAACTGCTAATAGTCATTTTGCTACTTTGAACATCAAGATATTTCCGCACGAAATATCACGAAAGCCACGTCACTTAATTTCGTCAACGTTTCACTTATTTCCTCTTTCATAGTCAATTTATTTCAATAATACTTTTGAAAACAAAAAAATAATATTACTACATTATAACTTTATCGTGCTGATTTTTATATTTGAGTTATCATATTTATTCATAATTCATATAAAACCAAAGTATTTTCAGTTATAATTAATGTAATATATTTCACGAGACATTTATCTCTTTCAAATTTTCGCGATTATTATTTTTTCATCTGCCATCAGTAGATCCTTCTCAAGTTTTATTGTAACTTTTGTACTCGCGTGTGCATGCCTTAGATTTTCAGCTTATATACCGTCTATGAATAAGGCCGATAATCAACGTTGATTATCATGCGCTTAACTATATCCCGCACCTTTGCTGCATTCTTTCCGACTCCGCGAAACATAATTCGCGTCGCGTCCAACATTAGCATGATCATGGCTGAATTGCGCGGTCGAATCCCGTATCTGGAGCGCGTAATTTACGCGCCTCGCGCGCCCGCGTATGCAATATCGCGGCATTATCGCGAGAAAAGGGATTATAAGACCGCAGTTAATCCCAACCCGCGATAAGCCCGCACAGACTGCACTCCGTTTATCAGGCGGTGCTGCACAGCAGGTTCACGGACTGCACGCGATAATAACGGATTGCAACGGATTGTCACATAGTGACAAATTATTAATTAATTTATCTATTTACTCTATATTAAAAGAAATGCACTAATTGAAATGAACAAGAAACGAGTAAATGTAATGCACAATTGCTGAAGCATCAGCAAAAATGATGCTGCTACAAATCTATACTGAAAGAACGGTTTTACTGAGGTGTTTAAAAATTTATTTCGAATTGGCTAAGACACTCGCCCGGGAAAGTCGAGAAGTCCCAAGTTTGAATCCTGGCTAAGGTAATATTTTTCACAACTTTTTTTTCCTTTTTTTCTTTCTTTCTTTCTTTCTAATCTAATTTAAGGGAGATTATTAGCGTTTCAAACTGATTGTGTTGAAAGTCCGAATGTTATCAGTGTTCAATCATTTCTAAAATAAATTTGGTTTAATTGAAAATATACATATAATGTATTATTTGAAACATCTAACTTTGACCGATCAAGGCGTTCTCTATCGTAATTTATTAAAAAATTTATAGCTAAATACAGAGATCTGAAAATAGTTTTGACTATCAAAATTATTATTATATGTAGGACATTCAAACTGATTATGACTATAGAATATCAAAATTTTTTTCAGCATTGCTCGTCATATTTAAGACTCTTATGTAATTATGATCTAACAAAATTATTTTCAGATCTGTGTCTACCTAAATTTTTAGATATTTCGGCATAATCGTCCTTTCCATGCATTAGAAACGATAAACGATAATATTACGCAACAATACATCAAGGAGACAACGTACAACTTGAAAACTATAATAATATAATAATATAAATAAATTAAGGTATGAGTAATTATTGTAATTATTGTAACTAATTATTGCGCCCAAATAAAATGTGAATTCTTAGATGTTACCGTTTAATGTACTCGAATGCCAGCCGACCGCATCTTCGATAAATATTTGTCGACATTACTTTGCGTTTAATCGCAAATCGCGCCTAATCGCAATGATCAGATCGCATCAGGAATACGACTTGCTCGGATAAATTTCGCGCGAACGATATCTATATCAAATTCCTTCGAAATTTCGACATTCGTGCGAACGCATAGGTTTTTTAGAACATGTCTTTCCTTTCACTTTTATTTACCGTGCGTATTATAAATCCACTAAACAACCTATATATAATTCGTTTCATATTTCGAAATTCTGTTTATAATTTTAACGTGTATTTTGATGTATGCTTTATTGTACTTTAATGTACATTTTATATATATATATATATATATATATACACACACACACACACACACACACACACACACACACATGTTCATTTTTTAAATGTTTCTCTTATTATAGTATTGTAGTATATCACATAAAATTATAATTAGAATTTTATTCTTTCTAATAATAAATCTCTAAAATGAATTTGAAATACCATCAAAGATAAGTTCAATATCATATACTATTCATTTTTATCTCTTACATTTCCTGTTTTCTTAAAGACACAATTTATTTTTTGTTTCCAAGAAAAAATTTAACAATTGTAAATGCATTGTGATCATAATTACTAGAATAAATTGATAAATTTAGATATTTTTCTTTCTGTTTATCGCAAAGATCTGTTTAAGCCGTATTCTCTACAACAATACTCTCTATAACAATACATTATTATAGGGAATATATATTTTCCAAGAATCAGTGGAGATAATATGTTATCACGCGATTGTCATATTGTGAAATTATACGTTATGCGTTATATAACGATTTTTTCTATTATTGCGCCAAGTCTATAAGATTAGATGGATACAATAAATGTACAGCAAATAGTCAAAAACGCAGTTTTAAAATTGAATTGTCAGTAGGTATGGTTTTGCGATCAACTTGTGAGTTAAAACAGACGAACGCAAAATGTGATTTTAATTGATCGAACGTGACGTTCAACTCTTTCTTGTGGACTCTCGTGTAAAAATGCAAACCTACGCAGCAAAATTTTGACGAGCACTATTTCGGAATTGGAGATAAGCCGCCGAAACAGACTACAATTTAATACATACTGGATCCATACAATTAATAGTATGCGATAAAAAGATTCAATTTAAAAAGTCATTTGGCTAGCAAACGTATAGCATGTAATAGTTTCTTTCTACAATAAATATTCTTTTTAATCTAGATTACCATGAAAATTGAAAATTTCGTCACTTTAAAAATAAAATGAACAATTAGATGTAACTTTTTAAATTACTGATTATTAGAATGTTTATTTGAAAATATAATTTTTCAATAATATTAAAAAAAGTATATTTTGATACGTGCTTATTATACAGGATATCTTGAAATTCGCAATTCAAAATACTACAGCAAAATAGTTTCCGAGAAATTTAGTAAAAAAATTATTTATTTTAATTATTTAAATTTATTTTAAGCAGTAGTTTTAATATGAGTTTAAATATGGCCAATTACAAATTATGTTTATGTTGTCACCTGTCCATGAGTTGCGTGTGCGGTAATTTTAGTAAGCTTCAATGCCACGCGCGCACTAATTCGCAATAATATTCGCAGGTGATATTATTTAAAGTCGTCTGTAATTATATACTTATCTTAAAAAATCTATTTAAAATAAAAATTTACAAATAACTTTTAATTTAATTCAAGAAAAATTTCTAGTTGAGAATAAACGAACCAGAAGATAATATTCTAATCACATTAAACAGAATTCTGATTATTTCAACTACAATCATAATAGAATCAATTATAAAATTTTGATTGATCTATTTTCAATCAGAATTCCAATTAAAGCAATCAGATTCTTTGTCCAGTATAAATATAGTATTTTGAGTCACGAATTTCGGGACTATACATTTTAAATATAGATTTGTTCTGATTTTTCAAATGTTTCCGTCATATTACACGTCACATAAAATTCTAACTAAAATTTATTTTACGCCGAATTCCATAATAATAATTAATTATTAACTACAATAATAATTAATAAATTATGGTATCATTTTGCGACACTCGGTTACTTGACCTCGATAATTATCGATACTAACTCGTCACAAATGGCCACAACAAGTAAGTCGAGATCCGCGCGTTTCACCAATATAATTCCGTCAATTAAAGTTTCTCTTTCGTCGCGGAATCGATCGGATTGTTAAGTCGGTCAAGGTTACGGTTTATCGACAATTGTACAACACCCCGTATAGGTGGAATATTCGATCGGTCGCGTATTTGATTCGTAATAGCAACGCGAGTCTTTATCTCTCTCTCGTCGTGCCATTTTTATGGCTGCTTGCACGGCTGCATAAACACGGAAAGGGCATGGATAACCGTGATTTTATTAATTCGATTTTCTAGCCGTGAGAAAGGGAGAGAAAGAGAGAGAGAGAGAGAGAGAGAGAGAGAGAGAGAGAGAGAGATATGCCGGAGAAACTTTGCCGGGAAAGATTCACATCAAAGCATACCGTTCAAACTCGTGAGATTTCTCTCTTGCAGTATTAATATTGCTTGGTTAAAGTCTTTAAAATTCGAAATATAAGTGGCGAACAATAACATAAACTTTTAATACTAATATCACTTTTAATACTAATATATTAGGTGTTGGAATTAATTCGTAGCGTTTTTTAATGAAAGAATGTTATTTATTTCACATGAGCATTAAAAAATACATTAATGAAAGTACTTCCCATCACTTGTAAAACGCTACGAATTAATTCCAACACCTAATAGATTTTGTTACATACGGAGAAAAATAGTTGAATAATTTTTATCTAGTTTGTTCTTTTGCAAGGGAATTTTTATCTAGTAAAAATATTCTGGCTATTTTTGCCGAACTTATGACAACTTTACTTGTCTGAAAGTAAAAATATCGAAGGTAAGATAAAAGGTACATACATTACGATTAAATATAATAAATCCATTCAAATAATTATTACTTTACAGCATACTATTCAAGATTGTAAACATGAATAACTTTCAAGATTTTATTTTTTTATCACTATTATTTTTTATCACTAGCACTTGTATTTTTTATCATACAGTAAAGTAAATTTTGTCAGCACTAAAACAAAAATATTCGTTAAAGCAAAAGCTTGATAAAATAAATTAAGATGTATAATAATTTATAGATTTACTTTACAAAATGTAAGAAGTGGCTTACAGTGTTGCTATACGACGATCGCTTATTTATATATCAAAAAAATAAAATAAATTTTACATAAGTGAATGCCAGTACCCATGTGGACTTTGAATTTCATAAAATTTATTAGAATTTTAGAGCGCATTCATAAATAATTGCTCTGCAACGCGCACTAGTCACATATAATTTGTATAATGTATTTATTATCAGTATTATATGCATATTACTTTATATTTTTTCTGTATATTTTTTCTGCATCGCGCATTGTCCGGATCAAACGTTTAAAATAATTTTAGACAATTTACGATTGCACGCACACACACACACACACACACACACACACGCACGAGACATACTACTGCGCTGTTTAAACTTTCATTCTGATTCTCTCCGGATCGCGGAAATTTCACCCGAACGTTAAAATCACTCCGCAACGCGCACTCGTCATATTTATGCAATATATTTATTATCAATATTATATGCATGCGATTTTGTTATACGACAATCATATCATTATTTTATAATCGGTCGTACGGGAAAATGACATATGCGCTAATTTTATATTTATTATCAATGCGAACATCTCTGACGGTCCGACAGTTTAAGCCTGCATAAAATCCGTATAATTAAGGTACACAATCACTGATACTTTCAATAATTCTCTCCGATCGACGCGTATAATTAGTCGGAATTTTAATTAGAAAAATGCGACGCGCATACATGGACGAGCATTTCGTTACGTGAGAATTCATCGACGTTTTTAATGGAGCAAAATTATAAGAATTATAAGGATTTCTCCCGGAATATTCTGATGCAATATCGCGGTGCGCTCGCGTCGTACACTCGCGTTTCCGCACTGAACCAAAGTAAATTTCGCTGTCTCTAATCAAGTCTTTATTAAAAACACACAGCTCTGAGACCAATTTCACAAAGATAACGAGCACACTGAGCCGATCCAAGGCCGTTTCTTATCGCCACATATACGTGTAGTTGCATCGTAATATTCCACTGGCAGTAATTCAATTTACATTACATGCACATCGCGATCGATTACGAAAAAGAGCCGTTCTCGGCAGAATTCGTGATTTTTTTCCCCCGTCCTTCTTATTGGTTTTCCTCTTAATTCCGTTTTTCTCGGGTAACCGATGAAGTGGAAACGATGTGACACGCGATGATAAGGCCGCGCTTCGGCAACTGACGAAGGTGCCCGCGCTTCATTATTGGTTCGGTATTACTGGTGACTGATAATACGCCACGTAGCTGATAAACAAACGAAGCGCGTCAAATGAAAAAAAGATATACAGATGAAATCTTATTGTACTCCAAGATAAAATGCGATTTTCTCGCAAAACAAAGACGAGTCCGCCAACTTTATCATTCGATCTTTTCTAATTATTTAAAAACAAATTAATTGATTCTTTGTAAAATATCTACAATGAAAAACATGAACAATGTTAAGTGAGAATCGACCGAAATTAAACACACATGAGTGACAATGCGGTCTCTCAAGGCGACCTAATAATATTTCTTGTGAATTTATATAAGAGAAAAATGGAATTATTATAATTTAACTATAACTCACTTTCGTTATATATATATATATATATTTTATTAGTAGAATTATAAATATAATTATTATTAGTAACATTATAGTAATAATTATAAAAATGAACTTTCTAACCATAATTATTTTATCAATTATAATCACAAATATCAAATACTTTTTTCACAGTGTTAGTATAACAAGGCAGAGAATTTACGTTTCGTGAACTTGTTTTCCAACGATGATAAGATTAACAGTATTGATTGCGAATAATTAGCAGTTTAATGTAAATTTTATTTATGCAAAGATCGCACGCGAACCTGTTAAAGTTATATATTTAATCAACGCTCCGATAAGACTTGTCCCTCGTAAGCGCTCGATGTAAAAGCCACCCTCACGATTCAAGGGCTGAATTACTTATGAAGAAATCCCGTTCTTTCTGTTTTCTTCCTGAGTTTCACCCATTTCTTTCGCGTCGATCGGCGATTTTTATCGATATTATCTCATTTTCCGTTCAATAGCGGTGGCACCGGACTAATCAGAAAACTTGGATTTATTATCTCTGTGCTACCTCTGTAAATCGATCTCACTCAGCAATGTTCTCACCCACTTCAAAAAGCCATAAAATGCAACATATGTATTAAAGTTAATTCAATTAATCTAAAAACTACATCCTAAAATTACCACGATTAGATAACAGTATTAAATCAATTTTTAATATCACTTTCACGACACTTGATAAGACTGATAAAACAATTTCTTGTGTACTAATTTCCTCTTCCCCATGTTACTTATTTTCCCCCAGCTATCTCAATTTTCCACGTGGATTCGTCCAGTCCCTCTGGGCCGTTAAACTCGCATCAGATTTTCCGTAATAATCGATATCCGAAATCACTGAACACGCGGAAGATAATCGATTGGCAGATTGCATTTCACGGATCCACCAACTTGTATTTATTGGTTAAACACACTTCGTTGTTACTTGCGCGATAGTAAATCTTTCGGTCTCACTTCCGGTCGCAAGCGAGCACTTCGTCGCGTGAGCGCAAAAATTGCGGCGGCGGACTAAGCAAGAAATTAAGGAGACAGGTGAGGCGAGGTTCGATAAGCGGTTTCTGCTGGCTGCGGAAGGAGAGACGGAGGGAGAGAGAAGCACGTGAGAGAGTAGGCGTGAGTGGGAAAGAAAAACGCGAATACGAGCCGTCGACGAGGACAAGACGTGCTCCTCAGAGTATAGAGAGGGGCACAACCGCAGTGGCGCTCAATTATAGCCGCAGTGTGGTTACATGGAATTGGCGAAACGATTATGACTGAGTCATTGCCGACTCGGTACTGTCTGACTCGGTACTGTTCGGCGTGAGTGAGTCTTAAAGTGCAGGATCAGTAAAAATTTCAGTAAAAAAATTCAATAAAATCTCTTCTTTTTTTAAAAATAAAAAAGAAACATATTAGGTGTTGGAATTAATTCGTAGCGTTTTACAAGTGATGGGAAGTACTTTCCCATTAATGTATTTTTTAATGCTCATGTGAAATAAATAACATTCTTTCATTAAAAAACGCTACGAATTAATTCCAACACCTAATAAAAATGTACAAGTACTATTATATGATATAAAGAACAGGACACTACAGGAAAAAAGTAAGAAATAAGTTTATTCGAGCGTCAAATGGACTTCAAATTTTTCGACAATGAAAAAAAATAAAATAATATTTATGTGAATATTATATATAATGAATATTTATATATAAGCAAAAAATACAAAGTACATTTAAATATATCTTCTTTTATGAGGCTTTTACGGTTATACGATATCGAATATGATAACGTAATTTTTCTCCACAGCTATATCTATCGTTTATAACTGGATATGGTCAATCCAGTTCCGAAGTTAAGCACCTGGCTGTAATTCGTGATTTGCGCAGAGTGTTGATTCAGTCATGTTACGTTAATTGCTCGGAAAATTGTCCTGTTTGTAGAGCAAGTTATCAGGATTCTCAGTCTCAATTAATTGAAATTCGAATTACGTTTATTTATGACTCACTAACGCATTTAAAACATTACGTATCGCATTATATATATATATATACATACGTATCGCGCTTTTCAAATCAGAGGCTCGGTTTTGTATTCAATTAAAAGCGTTTGATTTTACGAGTCGCAAACTTAGGAAGGAAGAAGCAAGAGTAAAGTGGCGGAAACCATAAATTTTCCGAGCGCTTGTAAAGTCTACTTAAAACCCGTCGTATCCGACTCTAATTGTAAGACGAAATTTACTAGAAGTTTTTTCGTTTTCTTTCACGTGACTTTTCAAGGAGCGCTAATAAAGTTTTTAACAGGCAAGTACTTTATCGTATTAAGTCTCGATCGTATGAAGTCTATCATCTTTAAGTGCAGTATATTAACGATATAATAAATTATATTTTCTCGACATCAGAGTGATTAATGCGCACTGTAATAATGACGTTTTTTAATCTAAGAAAATAATTATTACGCCGCTAACTTATATCGGAGACTATAAAACGAATTTCACGGCGAGAAATAATTGCGAGATAGATATAATAAATTAAAGTAATGCATCAACCAATAAAGTACAGTATTATTATACATAATTTTCTCCTAAGTGTTTGAATATTTTGAAGCACACTCAGGAAACCGAGGTGCAAAAATAAATTTGCTAGTACGATATCGTGTCCCGATGATAGCATAGGTGTTGGGGTTTAAAGTGACACATCAAGGAAAAGTTATCGAAGTTGTACGAGCATTCTTGAAACTGACAACGTTTTGAGAAAAAATATTAGGAATGATTCCATTTCATATCGGAAATTCAAATATCCGAATCAATATTAAAGTTTGAGTAAACGCTCCATGATTATTTAATAGAAAATTTCTGATTGTATATTAGAAAAATCTCCATTATTCCAAGATTAAAGAACAATTTGTAACCATTTATGAGCACACTATTCCCTACAATTGCATTCCGGATTCCTTAGAATGTAATGTATATATAATGATATTTACAATCGTTAAACCGTTTTTTAGCGTAAATTAAGTTCACATTATAGTGTTCGTCGAATTAAATATGTAATAGAGTAAACTCGAGTAAGATGGTCATAATTTTTTAAAATATGAAAAACGAAACTTTTATTTTTGTTATTTTTTAATAGTATTTAGTGTACTGCATTGAAACTTAAAATAACAGTAACTATCAAAATTAAGAAGAAAGTACTTGACAGAAATTTAATATTATCAAAATATTATAACGTATGCATTGGCCATTTTATCTGACTTTTAGGGAAAAAATAGTCATGGTATTACGGGAGAATTGATCACACGTGTTTCATGTCAAAGATGCATGTAACATTTTGTAAAATAAAAACTTATAATTTTATATAATTAATACAAATATATATATGTATATATATGTATATATAATTATATATAATTTATAAATATAGTTACAATTATAAATATGATATTACAATATATAGTAGCATAAAAATTAGAATTTTTTTAAACTAAGGAAACCATACAAAGATTTTTGCAATTAAAAAAAATATGTTTGTGTATGTTACTTAGTTATGAGCCATTTTTATCGAACAGTAATAAAGGAAGCTGGACTCAATATTTATAAATAAATAATGAAAATGAAAATACAATGCAAGTTATAAGTCATATTACGATTTACGTAACTTTATTATTATGTATATAATAATTGATACGGCAGCTTGATTGTAATTTATTCGACGTTGTAGCAGCTTTTAGTGGACACAAAACTTTGCAAACAGTCGAAAGTAAAAAATATTACATAATATTCATAATGTTGTTGTTTTGAACAATGTGTGCACATAAATTAAATTGTAAAGATTAATTATCTTTGAGAACAATCATAAAAATGCACTATTTAGCAATTATTTGAGATATGGATATTACAGTCCATAATTACAGTCCATAACCTTAGTTTATACCCGTTTATATTCAAGTAGTTTGCGTGGATTATCTAATGGTTAAACGGTAGTTTTTTATTTAATCGCGGATTGTTCTCCAGGCTTTGGTTTTTTATGCCCTCATCTGAAATTTAATTATTTATGCGTTAAAACGCGATAAAATGTATGAATATATGCATATAAATCATTACGTCGTTGCTGTTAGGGAAATGTTGATGATGCATCGAATTTATTGTCGTTGCAAAGGATCTTTGATGGATGTACCGGCGCGATCATGAAAGTCTGGCGACCAGTTTCACTCACAATTAGTAGCAATTTCCTCTGGTGGAAATAAATTACCCGTTTACACCTCGGTAACTAGATTTACATGTGTGTTCTGAGACAAGTGATCGCTATCGCGAGTTTCTGATAATTTGCACAATAGCTCCGCTATTAAAACGGCAATTTAACGTATATAAGAAAATTGTAAAACCTGACTTTGATGCACGAGATTCTTGCAGATCTTTAATCATCTTATGTGTTTGTGTGATCATCTGTGGTCTCGCTCTTGTTTATCTATTGACTTTCTGGGATTTCTTTTATATTCTATATTTTGATCAATTCAGATAAAAGGAAAATTTTATTTTGACATATTTTTTGCATAATATATTTTTCTTGTGTGTGCTGTATTAACCTAATCTCTCTATTTATTATTATATATTATATGAGTTATTACTTTTAATTTTCTCTTCTACATGTATAATTATAGAAGAGAAAATTCATTTGATAGCAATACGATAACTTTGTAAAAAATGTTTCATTAATATAAAAGGATATCTTGTTGCATGAGCATAATTTAGCGTATTATAATCCTCAATATAAACCTCAAATAATGAATCATATTTTAAGATGGAAATATTTTTGCGTAAAAGAGTTCAACAAGTTTTATCTTTTCAAAATCTTTTATAACTATATATGATACCGTCCTAATTTTTCTGTACAGAAAAATAAATTATGAATTAAAAAAAAAATACTATTCGTATATTTTGAAATATTCTATACAAGAATTGTGCATTTCATATACCTACTTTTGCATCCAGAGGCAGAAACTCGTTATCGTATCCATTTATATTCTCTCCGCATGAAAAATAATTTTTATCCTGTACTTGACATAAGAAATGAAAGATTGCATTCGCATCGCTTTCCCGTAACCGAACTACATCCCAGGGTTTTCGTATCGCAAGAAAGTTGAGAGCTGCCACGCTCCTTTTTCGCCACGAAGTCGTGAGAGATAAACGGTGGGGAATCGACTGACACGAGACTATACGAGAGGTAAGCGGATTGCCCTCGCTGGACGAGACGCGCGTGCTCGCCGCGCGCAGAGGAAGTTGGTGAAGTTTCATTTCTACGTGCTATTCGCGATGCATTTGCATGGGAAACGCGCGCGTCGCGGCGCCCCACACCCGTAATTCGCATAATAAATGGCGTAATGAGTCCCTGCCGACGGCACGTTAAATTCCCACGAGCGTCGCGGTTTGGGTGCTTGGGAACTAGACTCGAGTGTCGATAGAGAATGAACGAAATTTTTTCGATCAAATGAGGAGCAAGTTGCTACAAACTGTCGTTTTATATTAATTAGATGAACTACTTAAAACGTTTCATTTTTATTTAATAGAATAAAGATCGATTTTCTATCTACACTATCTACACTAAGAGAAAATGTTTAACTATTATTTATAAATTAAATTCATTTTTTTTTTAAGTGTCAATTGTTATTAGGAAAGTAATTTACAAAAAAAAAAGATTTATAAAATAAGATAATTTAAATAAGTATATATATTGATAAAGTATTTTAATATAATATATAAAAATATTCCATAAATGCGATTGCAGTTATAGTGAATTAACTTTGGAATTAATTATTTTCTTAAATTCACTTATTATTTATAATATTTATATGGTAATAAAACTAAAAAATATGTTAAGAAAAACTAAAAATTTTCGAGCAGTGTGATTATTATTAATAGCATAGTTGACTATATTTGCATGGTTAAAACTATTATAAATATATAATTGTCCAAAAAAATTACTATAAATTATAGTTAATTATAATTAATTATAGTTAATTATGATAATTGTAACAATTTTTTTTCTTATATGTATAATCTTCTGTCTATAGTAAATTGGTAAAAAGAATGTTTTTATACAATAGATAAGCTATTTTGAAAAAAGTTATTCCGCTTGTAAAATTTTAGTAGTAATTCAAACATGTACGTCTCTTCTCATTTTTTCAGTACAGTATTTCATTTTCGATAGTTGCTAGTAGTGAGAAAGTTAAATGTTCGTCTCAGGGACGTCTCGGGAGGTCATCTAGTTAAAAGATATTTCTCGGGATTTCCTTTGACATGCAGAGTAGTTCTTTTCAATGGTCGATCATCAAAGAACGACGTGACACAGAATATTCTACTATATGTCAACGTACATATCTCAATTTATTAAAACTGGGTAGACAAATCCTCCTTTTGTCCGTCTCTTGCCGAAAATATTGGCCACAAATATATTTCAGACGAAATATGCATTTCTTTCTGTCTTTCGACCGATCTTTCAAGCAATGTATTTTGAAAGACATAAATGAAAAACAAGCCCATTCAAAAAAGATACCTCATAAAAACAGGTCTTTTACAGGTTATCATTTTTTAACCTAACGCACGTTATAAAACAAATTTTACTACTTTTTATTATATGCTGAGTCACGAATATAATTTTCATACAATACTCTTGCTTGAATCTGGTTAAATTTGTGTATATTACAAATGTCATATTTTAAATAAATACGTATCATATATTTTTTATACATACAAGTATTTAGAATATTATGCGAACAGCAATAAATATAGAATTATATGATTGTTTTTTTATAATTACACATTGCAATGAAAAATTGTTATTGTGAATAAGTTTGATTTTAAATTTTAAATGAGTTTTATTTAAATTAGTTCATTCAAATTTATTTAAATTAATTTCGGGACAGAAGAGCAATAAAAAAAACTCGTAAAAATGGCGTAAAACGTTGCTAAGAACAGGATAGTTATTGAAAAGAGATAAAATTGTATTAATTGTAATGCAGTTGCACGTAATGTCAATTTGCCAATTCAGGCTGAGAATCGTAAAAGCGATTTTACTAAGTGGTACATAGTTTCCTTGACATCTTTAACTGAGTGTGAGATCTCTTTAAGGTATTCAAGACTGACAGCATGAATTATGGTTACGCACTTCGAAGAATAAGACAATTAACCTAAATATATTTTATCTTATGTTAAATTCGAATTAACAATATTTGATAATTATTAGGTGTTGGAATTAATTCGTAGCGTTTTTTAATGAAAGAATGTTATTTATTTCACATGAGCATTAAAAAATACATTAATGAAAGTACTTCCCATCACTTGTAAAACGCTACGAATTAATTCCAACACCTAATAAAAAAAATATATTAAATGGAAGATATAATTAAAGATGTTCAGTTATTTTAAAAATTATATATTTCTTAACAGATTGAATTGTCTTTATCTGATAAAAGACAATCAGTTCAATTGAGTGTTATTTTCTTTATTTACAATAATCCAAGATTTTATTTTAAGCATTTTTATAAATAAATTTAAAATAATGAAATTCTATTTAAATATAGCTTAAAATAAAAAATTAAATAAGGTATAATTAAAAATAAAATCTTATATGTTCGTATTTCTAATAGTGAAATGGAATTTCGTAAATTTCTACTATTTCATAATGAAAAAATTATCAATAATTTAATACTGCCTACTTTGTCTTGTCTTGTTTTATGTTACATCTTTGTAGTATTGTTTTCAATTCTTCATATTTTTCTCATGGTTCATAAATTAATCAACAATTTCATACTATAATTATTTCTTGGGGATAGTATATGATTGTACAACAATACCAATTATTTTCTATGCAAATATGTTGCAACGACGCTTTCTGACTTGATGAATCTTCCTACGACACAGATGTTTCTTAATTACTATTATCGAAATTCGCCTACCAGTTACATATAATAACGAAATATTAACAGTATTTTCACATCCGCAAAAATCTCATTAAACGTGACTCTTTAAAATCTTTGGAGTAAAATCCAATTCTAAAGAGTGACAAAGAGTGATAATTATGCAAGTGTTGGAAAAGAGAGATTCAACTGTCAATTTATAAGAGTGAGATTTCTCTTTTTAGAGATTTCGCTTCAAAGATTTTAGAGAATAGATATGGATTATTTTCGTTCTTTACGAAGACAAAGCAGATGAACTACTGCGTGATTAATTATATAAGTGAAAAGCTGTATTGAATATCACAAAAAAAAAAAGAAAAATATCGACATTAAATAAAAATTTAAATCTTGATTAATTTTGTACTTCATTAATTAAGTTTTAATCTATTATTGAATGTATATACAGAATTATAGAATATATATACAGAATCCAATTTCTACATGTGTATATGCATCCAGTGTCGCCTTAAGTACAACAGCGCCCTTATAAGGCGGATGGCTTCGCGAGAGGTGGGTCGTTCCCACCTTATTTCACAAAGAGACACATATGTATGACACATCAACTGGGCGCGGGCATGACACATCGACCGACGCTGCAATCGTGCACGTGCACATCTAATGTACATGTACGAAACTGCGATCGCGAAAGTCATTCATTCTTTTCGTTGTTATCGGACCTCGCGAGTCTTTTCGTGAATTACTAATTCCAAGCCTTCTCTTTTACTGGGGAACAGAGCTCATGACTAAAAGTAAGGCTTCCTGTTCTTCATCTCTTCGGTGAGTATTTTAAATATGAAAGAATGTGCTCCGTTTCATATATGTTTATTTTTTGCGCACCTGAGTATCTCAGAATGTCTTATTTTTTGTCAGAATATTTTTTATGTCAGAATATTTTTCTATGCTTGTCATTCAATTTTGAAGCTTCCACTTTGCATCATTAATATTAAGATTGAAGTTTCTTTGTGAGATATTCTGTGAAATATTAAACTTGTGTTAAAAATCTGTCTGCTCTTATTAAATACTTATAGTGTTTTTTGCAATCATACGTATTACTTCTATTATAATATATATGTATAAACTAAAAGAAAAGTTTTAGTATTATTTATGGCTATAATTGCATAGTAAATAATTAGAAGTTTCATTTTTATTATCACTATAATATTAGTAATAATTATGTTTATAGTTATGTATATTAAAAAGAATATATGGTCATCCCCGAAAACGATTACATTATAGCAGTAATAACTATAAAAATAGAGCTCCAAACTATAGTTATTTTACCATGTAATTATAGTCACATATACCAAATACTTTTCTTTTAGTGTACACTTAAAAATAAAATAAAGATTTTTTGAGACATGCAAAAATGTTAATTTTAACATTTTTACATGTTTCAGAAAGTTCACGTCTTTAAGTTAAAATTAACATTTTATTTATTTTTAATAGGGTACCATTTCATTTATGTATCTAATTTTTATTGTACCTAATTTATAGTATCCATAATAGCTCAAGACACACACACACACACACAAAAGGAATGAGACACGCGGTATTCCGTCAACCCACATCTATTGTTCTTCTTTCTTATTTTTCTTCCGCCCTTACACGCGTGGGTTCAAAGGAAGTTAACTAGAAGGAATGAGAGACGAAAGATATCTCTGCAAAAATACATAGAGATCGTTATTTATTTTTTGTTACTTGGATATACTGTAAAAATTGATGGAAAAGTTGTGTATGATAAAAGTTACGTTCAGCAAAAATTTATCGCAAACTTTGGAAAGGTATAAAGTGTATAAAGAAAAAACTTGGAGGCGCAAATGTAGAAATATATCTCATAATAATTTTTTCAAGTCTAAGATTCACACAAAGTTTCAAGAGTTCAAAAATTATGAGTTTACTTAAGTTTGCAAAAATTGTTATTGGTGATCCACGAAGCTGAGAAAAATTGATCGATTGTTTTTTGATTAGACAAAATATTCGGATTCTTTAAACGGGATTTCCACGAATCTCAACGGAGTTTGTAAAGTAGGTCGTCGTTTCAGCATCATTACGGTGGGAACTTTTGCCTTTTCGTCGCTGGCGTCGAGTTTCGATCTTCCGTAGGTGGTAACCTTATCTATACAGCCTTGATTCCAACTGGTCCCGCTAAGTAAAGTTTGGATCGACAGAATTTGCGGAACTTCCGGTGACTATTACTCACAGTAAAGGAGTTTTCCGATTATTACCACGCTCACATGCATATTACGTTGGGTCGCGTTGAAATAACGTAAACATTAATAATATGTCTGGCAAGGTACAAAAACTAATTATGGAAGTACGAATA
Source organism: Acromyrmex echinatior (assembly GCF_000204515.1). The sequence goes on along the minus strand of NW_011627104.1, from coordinate 2,085,096 downwards.
ACAATTTTATAACAAATCAATATAGCAAGTCATCGAACAATTTGTCAAATGCGTAAATCGCGGTGACTGTTGATCACGACGAAGAATTTGAAATCAATATACTCTGTCAATATCATTGAACTTTGTCTCGTTTGATTAAAAACGCGTGATAAGAGAAAAAAAGTACTGAATTGCGAGATTCTCATACGTAGAGATCACTTGTTTTTGAGATCTTTAACCTATACGACCTAAAACTAGATATTCGCTCATCTGTTATAAACATATGGTCGATTTACGTAACAATGTACGTACACGTTATGTACATTAAACGATTACCTACTGCAGTAATAAAGGAAGAACAGAAGAATCTTATTTGACATAAAACGCAGTAATTAAATTTTTATATTATATTCAATATTTATTGCTACTCGTATTGTCATGTGACAATAAAATTTTGTTTATAGGTTAAATTTAGGGCTCGGTCTTATTTCAAATAAATTTATTTAAAATATATTTGTAAAATATATATTGTTAAAATATATTTTAAATAAAAAAAAATTAAAACCTTATTTAATATTTATTATTTTAAATAACTTCTTCTGACCTATTTCTTATTTAATATTTTAAATAAGTTTTTAGAACTTATTTTATATTTTTTATTTTAAGTAAGAGTTGTATCAGTCTTTTATCGATTTTAAATAACTTTCTGGAACCTATTTAAAATTTTTCATTTTAAATAAATTGTATCAGTTATGTTATCGATCCGTCAATAAAAGTAACGGTGAGTAGTTAAATTATAGTATATTTATGATGAAGCATGTATGGGATACAAGATATACTTACATATAATGTTACCACCGTTTCAATTTTCTATCTATAGTTCGCGAAAGGTTAATACTATTAAATATTAATTATAGGCTATAGTTCTCAAAAAACTGAAACGTTACTTATAAATGTATATTCATATATTCAAATAAACAAAATCATTAAAAATAAGCTCTACATGCAACGCAATATAATCAATAAGACAAAGCTTAATAAGCCTTGACTTATTAAAAATCATTAAAATATTTTGTGTTTACCATTTGAAATGTTTATTTAAAGTACATATTTCTTATTTTATATTTTAAGTAAATTTTCGAAATCAATTTTTTATTTAAAATAAAAAATTGTCTTCGAAAATTTGTTTAAAATAAAAGACAAGTTATTTTTCTATTTTAAATAAAAGTTATTCTATATTTTAAATAAACAAATATATTTTCAGGTCCTATTTCTTATTTTATATTTTAAATAATTTTTTGTGACCTATTTCTTATTTCATATTTTAAATAAGTTCTTGGAATCTATTTTATATTTTTTATTTCAAATAAATCATATCAGTTACTTTACTGATTCTTACGATTTTATATTTTAAATAAGTTTTTTAAACTTATTTTATATTTTTTATTTTAAATAAGTCGTATCAGTTATTTTACCAAGCCCTGGTTAAATTACAATCATTCTGTATGAAATATAATATGTACGATACATTGAAATAGATATCGATAGCTTCACAAAGATATATTGATTATTAATTTTACATAATATTGATATTACATATAATAATAGACTTTCTCTGAATTTTGCCTGTTTCATTGAAGATTACCGTATCAAAGTCATCAAACAGCTTTGATAAAACGAAATTATTTATAATTTTTTAATAAATAGCGAGACAAACGTCGTTGAATTTTAATTAAAGCTTTTGTTTAACTACATTGATTTATTCATCACTCCATCCCCTTGATGCAATTCGCGTTCTTTTAATACTTATTCTTTTGTACTCAATATACAAATTAATTCAAATATTCTTCACCCTATAATTTTCAATTATTCTGAAACCGCTGCGTTAAAAGGAATTTGACAGAAGGCTGTAACTGGCAGCCTGATGTATTGCTAGGATTTATTGTTGAAAAATGAATTTCCCGAATATCGGAGGTGCTAATGAAATACTAATTAAGGTCACGAGGCACAAAAATTTCGCACAATTCTCGGCAACTAATCACTAATCGATAATCATTCATCGACGCGAGCACTAGACGGGAGACATTATCCGATTGATAGCTATTCAAGGACGAGTGAGTCAGCTATCATCGCTAGCGGATTCAGCGAACATGCGCGACCATCGAATATTAATTAGGGATTATAAGTGAAAAATTTTGTGTGTGAGGCTTCTCGAAATGGAGCAACGATGGAGAGCAATGGAGAGAGATTCCCTACTCAATCTCTTTTTCTCCCTTACGGCATTGGTATATGATTTCGAGACACTTCAAAACTGCCGTGCGGTTGCTCTCAAGATCATTTGTTTTTCGAAAATCCTCTTTCATCCCTTGTCTCTTTGTGAGCAACATCCCGCATCAAATTTCTCTATATCTATAAATGATGAGAACGAATGACAATGACGTTTGTACAGCGACTTTTCTATTTTTAGTATTTATTATCTGCACAGAAAAAATACTTTTGCTGAAATATCTAAAAATTTAGGTACAAATCTATTTCTGGGCTGTCAAAATAATTACATAAGAATAATTATGTGAAAATATAAGCATGATACATAAGGCTGTAAAAAGTTTTGACATTCTAACAACCAGTTTGAGCGGCTTAATTAATATTTGAATAATCCAACATTATTTTCAGGACTGTATTTAATTAAACTTTTAGGAAAACTTCAGGAAAATTAATCAGGAAACTCTTTTCGTATATGATTCGCGCGAATTAATTTTAAGCTAAAGCTCTTATGTATAACTGCAGTTGAATGATTTAAAACAAAAATACAAAAACGAAGCAATAATTATAAAAATTTGAAGAATTTACGAAAATTTTCTCTCCAAGATATTTTGCGCTGTCTTCACAAACGACTACGGTCGATACGTTGATGAATTCATTCACTGCGCGTGTTTATCTTTTCAATCTGAAAATGATGTTTTAATTAAAATCTGATAGGTCACCGCAATTAGCGCTGACGCTCCTGCAACGAATGATAATCGCATGGGAAACAAACAAAGCACGTAGATTCGGGCGGCGACGTGCGCAAGCTTGATGCGGAGAAATTACTTTCCACGACTACTGGACGATAAATGCTTACGTCGTTTCTCGGTGTTATTCATTACAGCAATCTTATTATCCGTTCTTTATGGTCCATAGCTTCTCCGAAGTATAAGGTAAAGCGTTTTACTATGGACGACGCGCGTGTATCACGGACAACGTTATAATGACATTTCCGCCGAGGTGCTTTCCCACCGCTTGCTCGCAATTTCTCTAGTCTTATCGCTAATGCCAAAATTAGAATATCTAAGGTAATATCTTGGAGAAAAAGCAGAGAAAAAGCTTCCAATGTGAAAAATGACAAAATTGTACGAGATATTTTATAGAACTAAAACAAGTTATCTTAAAAATCAATATTGATATGGTCGATATTTATGAATTAAAAGATATATATCTTTTAACTATTTCACATAGACATTATAAAGAAAGTATTCGGATCGAGAAACAATATTCGTATAACTTTTCATTATGTATTTAAAATATCGTGAGAATGAGAACAGGCAGTCTTAAATTAAAGAAAATTTATAGTTCATGAAAACCGACTCTGCCATAGCAATAAAAAAAGCTAAGACAAATGGGAGAGGCTTTGAGAGCACCGTTTGAAGAGTCTTCGGGAGAGAGACGGTTTCGTTCGCAAATACTACTCGTACATTTAATTGCGGAGAAACCATTTAATACGATAGGATGTATCGTTCAACCTTTGGCAAATCAAAGGCAATAGTACGTAACCGTATTTAAAATATCGGGGCTTACTGCGTCATAGATTCGATTTTAAATTGGAGAGAGAAAGAAGGGAAACGATACGATAAGAGTGACGAGGAGGAAGGCTTACGATTCCGCGATTAAATCGCTACGGGAACACCGATAATTCTCCTTTCTGTTTGATCTCTATTCTGCTTTTTTACGCACAAACGCAACGTCTCGCAAAATGTAAAGAGAATGAAGATACTTCTCTATTGTAATTATCTTTCGTATTGTACTATGTATACAATCTATATTATCATGATTAAAATATGTTATTCTATAATTCTTATTTAAGGTTATTAGAATTTACTTAAGTATGATTTCTAATCAGTCTTTTAGCTGTTGTCGCGCCTTTTGCGTACATCAGCTGTCGCTCTTATTTTTTATCATATATCTTATTTATCTATTATTTGTAAATAGCTGTATCAATAAAGTTATTATTATTATTATATAGAATAAAATCGTGGAATATGAGAGAGAGAGAGGAGGAGGAGGAGGAGGAGGAGGAGGAAGACAGAGAGATGATGGGAGGAGAGAAGGAAGAGAAGGGAGAGAGAGAGGGAGAGAGAGAGAGAGGGAGAGAGAGAGAGAGAGAGAGAGAGACGAGGCATATCTTTCTTTCTCAGAAGAAAATCGCTCCCTTTCTCAGTCTAATCATTTTCGAGAATAATATAGATTATATAATATAGATTATATATTGGCATAAATAATATTTTTTCTACTTTTTTTCCTGTCTTCTCGTAATTTCTACGGAAATCAGCCTTAAAAAAAGTTATTATGTGCAAGAAGACTTTCTTAAGCAAATTTCAGTTAATTAGATCCGACTATCTTCCACAATTAAGGTAACTTCAGCAAATACACCGCGCTGGGATTTACGCTAGAAGTCAGAAAAAATAGGAAGTAATTTCTCGCAACTACTCTGTTACATACTTTTATATTATATTAGTATTATGTTATAATTTCAGTTTCTTACCGTTAATATTAATGTATTTATTGTGAGTTGAATCGATTTGTCACTGTAATAAGTAACACCATCATAAATTATAATCTACACAAAATGATTAATGTAGGGCGTGTAAAAGACTTAGTGGTTATTTCGTGATACATGTAGTGGAATAGTAAAGTATATTGTGTAGCAAAATACAAATGCTTTGCTTTCGTATTTTTTGTTTAGTTTGTTGTCTATTCCACCTATTTGAGATATACGACATTTTTAGTGAGCGGAATTTATGCCCAAAGCATACAAAGTGCGCAGATTGAATTCAGTGCACTAAATACAATAAACGCATTATATGAAATATATACCTCATGTCATAACACTTGTAATATATGTAGGAAAATTGATAAATTAATTATTATTTAATACTTCATATACAAACTTATCATTTTTATTTCTCAAAACTTTATAAACAAATTTTATATGTTATTGTGTCTTATTATGCGTCTTATTTATATGCATTATTTATAAATTTGGTATAAGCCGCACATATCCCCCCTCCCCCAATATCGAATAGTCATATATCCCACCCCTATAAGATATACAGCAAAAATGCAAAGGTTTTAAAAAGTTTAGTTTTTAATATGAAAAATAAATATTTCGGATTTTTAATATTTTTTTCATAGTGTAAACAGTACAAAGTTTTTACTGATATAGTTCGTTTACTATATAGTTTGTTTATATAGTAAATAATACTTAATAAATTAAGTTTTTGATAGATGCGGCGTATATATTAGAATTACCCTATGCTCCGAAGATCAAAATTTGCTTAAAATGTCCCTCTCGGAACATTTATTAATTAGAAAAATCTGTATTTTTCAAATTCAGTTGTTTTGAAGACTGAATCCGATCAAATTTTTTGAACATGGCGAGATAATCTATGACATCGTAGATGAAAAATATCTTAAATACATAAATAATTAAAATCGAACTTTCGAAATTCATTATAAAGCAAAATCGATAAAATCAGGGTCAATGAAAATTTTCGTGTTTTATTATTCGCGTACAGGGAGTTCATAAATGAGCATGCTCTTCATAAATATTCATGTTAAAAAAAAGAGAAACAAAAACAGACTGACGCGCATACTGACTTGACTCATAGATTTTTGTAGATTAATTACGGAATTAGATACATAATGGTATTCGACTGATTTCTTGTTTCACTGTGACTGCAATTTTTCTAAATAGGCGATTAATCATTCGAAGCCCTCTATAATTAAAAGTAGATATATTTAATACCTTTTCTAAATCTGAATTTAATAAATTACGTTAAAAAATAAAAACTTGTCACTAATGTGCAATAATAATTCTTTTTTTGCGATTCCAGGCGCAGATGGACTCAAAATCGAAAAAAATAATAGATACAAGCATGATAGCGAGACTAGCCAGTGTCAATATGCACACCGTCACATTAATCATCCAGACAACATCCGTTTCAACCCCGAAGCGAATCTGTATCTGGCAATCAGCCAACATGTGCATGAAAGGTCTACTTTGCGTGAAGACCACGTGTGAATATCAAATGCTTGCCAATGTCCATTTTGTTCCTTTTTTAGTGTCACTTATCTTGGAAATCGATATTGTATTATTTATTATGCTTATAAATATATTAAAAATTTTATGTATTATATGTATTAAATTATATGCAATTATATGTATTAAAAATTCGATTGTATTTGATCATTTCATGTAAAAAATAAGCAAATATGCTTTAAAAGCGGATAATATTTTAAATGTATATAAATTATTAATTATAATAGTGATAAGATAAAAAGAGTAGTAAAAAGTAGAATTCTCTCGCGAGTGCTGGCAACTAAAAATAAAATTTATCACACTGGATTTTCAAGCAATGTACTCGTGAGGTAAGGTACTTTTCCGCATCTGCACCCTCATAACGCGATTATATGAAACTTTTTCAACGATAATGTTTCGAGACATGCTGAGAGAGGATGTCAGGACTCAGGACTTTGTCGCGAATCTCAAAGCATGCTGTCCGTAAGAGCAAAATGAGCAGAAAAATGTGAAGATGGACGTCCAAATATTTGAATCTGGCTATCAATCGTTAGTATTCATATGTTATAATATTTTATTCCTGGAAGATCTCGAAAAATTATTAATCTAATTAAATTAGATATAATTAGATTTGTGACGGATAACGTTACGTACAAGAGGTAAATCGCTGAGGGCATTATGCTGTACAAATTTGAGGAATTACTGGGAATTACAGGGCATTACTTAAGAGAATTGTGTATTATATAATAAGCGCGGTATGAAGTTATGCATCACTAGGGCATTAGTGGGTATTACTAGAGCATTAATTTGGGCATTATTAGGGCATTAGTGGACATAAAAATTGAGCATTACTTAGACATTACTGAGCATTAGTAAGCATTGATGTACACAATTTTGGTCAGCGGTTTACATCTCGATGATGTATTTATAAAGTTTCTTTGAAAATAACAATGTCAAGAATATCTGATATTTTTTTCGCAATAATGCATTGTTCTGTGTATTTCTTTAGTTAACTATCATTACAATTGTAAAATTGCCTTTTTTAACAATACTAGGTATAATAATAAGTTATACTGTCACGAAATTAACTGTCCGGATGTGTCAATATATCGATTTTTTCAAACTAATGTGTGATAACAATAGTTTCACAATTACCTATTTGTCTAAATATAAATATAAAATACTAATGTCGCAAATGCGTGCGTAACTGTTTAAAGAAATTATCGATTTAACAATTAGTCATCGATTCGGACAATAGTTTCGTGATTATAATTTCAAAGCGACTGTTTGTAAGAACACATTCGTTAAATTCTTCGTGAAAATGTTAAAGAATGTATATATTATAATGACAAAATTAATTGAACGTACAGTGCGCCATTATATCGATTTCTTTAAACTGTTGTCCAAGTGTGAAAAATTACAGTTTTACGTATGCATTATAACTGATTTATATTTATATTTGGATAACTAATTGTGAAACTACCAATGTCGTAATGCATGCGTGGAATCACAAACATCTGCACAGAAAGATGGCTTTACGTATTTTGAAGTATCTAAAAATTTAACTAAATACAGATCTGAAAATAATTTTGTTTAATTATCAAAATTGTATAGAGTGCTTAAGCGTTGATGACAACACTGCAGAAAGTTTTAACATTCTAGCACTTAATTTAAGCGTCTTACATAATTACATACTTTGATGGTTCAAACAAAATTATTCTCAAATCTACATCTTATACAGACTGTCCCGAAATTCGAGGATAATATTATTACAGCGTGAAACTTCATGAAAAATCAAGTCGAAAAATCCTCTATTATTTTACAATTTTCCAATTAAAAAATGCAGTACTGAAGTTAATAAAAAATTCTGAAAAAAATTCTTAAAGCTATATAAGAAGAAAATAAATAATTTCTGTTTGTTGCTGTTTTTCTGCAAAGTTGATAACACTTGAATAAAAAATTGAAAACCAATATTCGGCAATATTTAATAATTAATATCTTGTCAACTATTATGAAAATGTTGTAATAATATTGTCCTCAAATTTCGGGATTCTATGTGTGTATACATAAATAAATTAAATACATTTCAGATATTTCAGAAAAACCGTTTTTTCCTGTCATCAACAGTTTAAAGAAATCATCGATAATAGCGTATTATAAAATTACTTTTATGACTGTACATGCATGCACAGAACATAATCGAAGAGAAAGAATTGTATATATAATGATAAAAATCAATAATGTAAAATAAAATTGTATTACATTTTAATTATCGCAATAGTAGAGTTTAATATATATGATCGAAATTTAACTTATGTCAGTCATCTCACAAAGGGCCTGTAATGTTGATCGACATCGAGTAGGTCTATTGATGCACTATGTAATGGTATTATGATGCCACTTTAATGTTGTTCGAGTGTGTAATCGTCATGTTCCTCGACGTTCAATCGACATGGTAAGCATTGGAAAAGAGTCCCTCTGTTTTCAAGATAAACGTCAAAACATCCACAACATTTTTGTGCCCAAGTGCCAAAGTGCTGTCACCTTGCGCTTCATATCACGGGGTTCTAATCAATATGTCTGTCCCGGTTTCTTTTCTTGTTTACCAGATTCCAAAACTTCAATTACAATAAGAATAACAAAAAGCGACAGTGTCACCTTCATATGTATTCATATGTGACCATATAGTCATCCAAAGTTTTCGGAAAATAGATTGCGAATAAGATGATATATGAAAGAAATAAAAAAAATTTGCAGAAACTTTTCTTTAGAAACAAAATTTTCTTTACAGAAACTTTACAGAAAATTTTTTTATATATTATTAAAATTAATCTATCACACATGATATTAAAATTTCATGTTCTATCTAAAAGAATACTTTTCTCTCATGTACCTATAAGACATCCTGAAGAATTCACAATTTCAATTTTAATGATTTGAATTTCACAAATAAGATTTAAATTTCGGCTTAAACACAGTGGGAAGAATAATACCTAAAGTTTCAGTCTCCAATGAGAATAATAAAGAAGTTTCAGAGGAATAAAAAGTCACGAATATCTATAGGTACTCAGAATGGAAATATAATAAAGAGTATCGATTTCTAGCATGAAAAAAATGAGATTCGGTAGACAAGACCCACTCCAAGACCGCGTCATTTCTGCATCGAAATCATAGACGTTTCATCTCGAGGACGAAAGAAAAGGATGAAGATCTCTTCGCGCTCGAGATTATTTCTATAACGAAAGAGCGTAGTCAGCGCGCTTCGGGTCACGTCGATCAAAATCAGACACCGACACGATGAAAGGGATGTTCAATATTGTAACTCCATCACATATAGTCGCGGATGACATATTATTATATAATTATTGAATACTTAAGATTGAGTTTATCGCGTGCGTGACAGAAAAAGAGAGATAGGAGAAAAAGAAAGAGAGAGAAAGAGAGAGAGAGAGAGAGAGAGAGAGAGAGAGAGAGATAAAGCATGTATTAAAGTTCAAGGGCGAATCTTCCAGGAACATAAAAAAAAGTAGAATAAAACAATAAGCAAATTTTGAATAGACGGAAGTAATCGCAAAAAGCGAATATGAAAGTGAGCAAAATGAGATAGAATATGATGAGAGAGAGAGAGAGAGAGAGAGAGAGAGAAAGAGAGAGAGAGCTTGCATTTATTTAAAGCGCCCTGGGCTTGACATCCTCTCAAGCGCATAACAGATATAGAAATATAAGAAGAAACATTTTGATATGGTACAGAAAAAATACAGATACGATATATCTAATTGAATAAATATATGTATATATGTGTGTGTTATGTATGTTCAGATTGAGAGTAAGAAATAAGTTTTATAACAATATTATACATATATAAGAAAACATTAAATAAAGATAAATTAACAAATATTGAAATTTATTAAATTTTTATTAACATATTTAATTAAATTATAATTTTATTAAATTTATTAACATTAGTAAATATCAGCACTAATAAATAAAACATAAACTGTTTCATAGAACAGGATAAAGAGAAATATAAAAAAAAATATTGTGATGTAAAAAATCGCATGCAATATTAGAATAGCGTAAAGATGTATTAAGTGCATTATAGTACATATACATCCAACACAAAAGCAAACCAAAGCAATCAAACGGCTGTCATTCACGATATTGCGACTTGGCTAATAGATATTCATACAATTTAATTTTGAATTTATCAATTAATTGACTATTCCGAAATTCAGGTGAAGAGAGAGAAAGAGAAGAGAGAAGAAACGAAAGTGGCGTGCTTTCGACGAGCTTTAATCGTTTAAGATTATTGTTACCGAGGGTCGATGATATACGCGCCACTTTATACGCGTGCTTTGCATACATGGCGTGATCGATTTGCCAAACTTCGACTGCAATTACTCGATAATATTCGTCGAAAGTAGAGAGAAGACGGATGAAAGAGGGTTGTTGGAATAATGCTAAGTCTTATCAAAGATGTATTAAGTGAGATTACTTTCGTCCACATTTATCCGCTTACTATGTAATAGAGAATAGATTGAGAAACCTTATACACGAGAAAAAGATATATGTCTAAGGTAACATGTATTAATATACATTCCGCATAAATTTTAACTATATGTTTCTAAAAAGAAACAAATAGAAATTGTATTCTTTTATTTTATTTTACAAGAATATTTTTAAATTTTACGTAACGCAGAATAGTGCAAAAAATATGGAAGCCCTTAAAATGTGATGGTTCAATATAAAATATCAAATTGTTAATATGTTATTGACGTTATTACGAGTTTTGGAAATAGCTTCAAATATTTGTATGTGTGTGTGTGTGTGTGTGTTGTGTGTATGTCTGTAAAAAATTAATTTAATTTAAATAAATTTAGAAACGTTCCATGTGGTAGGAATAAAATGATCGATTATAATGGCAATCAAGAGGAAAAAAAATCCTGAATCATCAGCTGATCATTATGGTGAAAAAAATGTGCGAGCGTTCTTTGAGTTTCTACGACTTCTAATTTTCCAGGGAGGAAAAAATTCCTTTCATCATATTCTGCCAAACGGATCAATAATTATCGCGAATAGAAATGATCTTGACAAGAGTTGTTAACAATGACAAATATCCTTCCAAGAAAAGTGAACAAAACGTACGTGGAGTAATGAAGATTCCTGTGTTTTTGATTGACCAGATCAGAACAAGTCAGGCAGAGAGTGAAAAGGCAAGAAAAAAGGCGGTTGACTTCAATCACTCGAGACTCAAATTACTAGAGCGAGATGAAGCCGAATTAAGAGGAAAATAAGCGGACGCGGGTAAAGGCATGCGACCGAGAAATCACCAAATTAAGTTTCTCGAAAGCGATAATAATTTCCCAGACCAGGTGAATATCGTTCGCGCAAATAATCATAAACTGTGACGAGCCACTTCACTGCGCGATGAAGCCCGGAGAATTATTTTTCAAAGTGAGGGCGACAGAATCCCGAGACGATTTTTGAAAATGGACGCGGATGGAAATTTATTCTCGCGGAGGAAATTTATACTCGCGGTGATGTCTGATGGTACCAGATTATGCCGATGTCAAGGGATTGGCTGTCCGCATCGCAATGGTTAACCCAACGCAATTGTGGTTCCAGATACGATATACGGAGATGTATTCAAAACAGTTGACACGTAAAATTAAATTTTAAATATAATAAATATCTATGCATTTATTTTTTTTTTATTTAAAAATCAGAAATGCTAACTATTTTAATATTAAAACAAATAAATTAATAGCGTTTTGTTAGAATATTAGAAAAGCAGAATGTTTGAACACTAAATTAATATTGTGTATACAATTCCGGTATCTATTATACTTGATTGATATTGAAACCACATATGTGTCTCTTTCAGTTACTGTCATTTGTAATTGTTTGATCGATCGGATGTTATTACATTACAAATATCCAAACACTCACGCTGTAGTTCACTTATTGTTCGCTAATCAAATCAAAATGTATATAAAATGTATCTAAAAATCGATAAAAACTAATCTGGATTTTATCCATTTTATTATACCATTGATCGCGCATTTGTTTGCACAAAATTCGTTGGTAAAAATTTCAAATTAATTACTGGCGATTTTTAAAGCTTTCTCTGTCTTTCTCTGTCTTTGCATAAAAAATATAGATATATCGATTAAAATTCCTAAACGAGAACAGGATTTGCGCACGTGGCTGAAATGTACGGCAATGAAATAAATGGAGATCATAAATTCTGAATTCGTCGCGTCGTTTCGGCAAACAAATTAACTTCGTCCCCGAAAAAACACGCTGCCCGCCAAAAATCGTCCGCCCATTGGCGTTTCGCTGCTGTCCAGCTTATGCGGCGTTTGTGCTAATTTTGCCGGTGTTCGCGATTACCGAGCGCGTGATTTATTCGGGGAGAGGATTTAAATTAATCCGTCAAAGTAGGCGGAAGTACTGATTCACAGAACTAATCTGCACAACCATAGACTGACCACGGTTCTGCATTGTGTACGATTTCATGTCACGATACCTGCTCTATTTTTGTTAATTCAATTATTGGAGAATGTAATATGATGTATAGGAATTTCTAAATTTCCGTTGTGTAAATATTTTATTATATGTTACAATTGATTAAATTTAATTTCTCTAAAAATAAGGTGATTTCTTCTTATTTCTTAAATACGTAAGAATTTTTCGTTATTAATACAGTATAATCTTGTTGATTAGAGCAGTTTCTGCAAAATTCATTATTTTACTGAAATATAAATTATATGCGGATTATTAAAAAAAATAATGATAATTGCATTAAAAAATGGAAAAGCATTGTATATGTACTTATTAAATCATCCTTTTAAGATTTTTGTCTTGTAAGCATAGTGCAATTAGAAATATTATATTAGGATTTACGCAACATTGTTAGATATCAAAGAAGCACTGATAATTCAACTCTTGAGTTAAATATCATTTTGTTATTTATTTTTAAATTTAATGTGTCAAAATGTAAATCAATCCATTTCCGTGGTTAATTTCAAAGTAAACAACATCCACATTAATATATATATATTTAGTAAATAATAAACTAAAATTAAATTATTAATTATATTATTAATATTAGTAAATAATCAACTAAAATTAATAATAAACTAAAATTAAATAAATTAAACAAAAATAGAAATTAAATTTAATAAATTTTCTATATTAAATTGTTCAACTCTATCGTTTAATTAAGTTAATAATACATTGAGTAGGAGTAGTGGTAATATATAGAAATGATTAAAAATAATTCAGACAAATTGCGCGGATATAATTGGATATTAAATTTAATTACTGTATAGTTACAGGTAATTTCTCAGCAAGCACAAAAAAGCCCGGATTCAATTTCTAATCCGATTATCCGTGTTCAATATTTTTCTTTTTCATATATCTACAATTTCAGAAATCGGAGCCTTTCAAAGTCGCATTTGTCTCCAACGTGTGCCGAATTATTACGCGTGCGGTTCCACTTATGCTTATGGATTCCACTCCCTCTCTAGCGTTATTAATAGCAATATGCGTATAAACTCACGAACGTTATTGGTTTAGGTAACATTCGAGAACGATTTCTAGCAAGAGACACGCTAAAATGGTTGTGTCTCGCGAGGTAGATAACCGAAACTTTATATAAACATTCGAACGTATACAGACATGTAAAAATCACCTTATAATATGCTATTTGTCTGAATAGGACGCAATAAGCAATCTCTTTATCACGGTAAAATGAGAGTAAAAAAATAATACAATTGTTAGGTGTTCCTTTTATTTTCAAATTGAGAAGAATCGTGTGTTTTCTTTTTTTTTCTTTTTATGTATGTATTAAAAAGTGTCTAAGGTTTCTTGGGTTATGTATCAAATTGAAATTGAAAATCGATATTAAGGAATCCTTCGTAGTATCTCGTAGCGCGAGTTTTTGACAGAACTTTCTGGCCAATTCCTTTAACGACGTTCCCCCGACTATCGGACGTCCCTTCCGTAATCGATCTCCAGCCTCGTTTCCGTTGATGTCTACGTCGATTAACTCTGAAATTGAATCGTCGCGACAATGAAATCACGAGAATCGAAATGGCGGGAAAGAGAGAACGCGCCGATAAGAAAGGTGACCGGAATTTAACGAGAATATTCTCGCGGAATTATCGATCGTCACCGCAATCGCGCGGGACTGCGCCGTGAAATCCCACCGGAAGTCGTAAAATGAATTTTCACGTTGTTTTGCGACTTTTTCGCACGCGTAAAATATATACGCTGTTTCATTTCTAGGTTGCCGGCTTTTACCCCCTTTGCGGGGGAATCCTTCTCAAATGTGACAGCCTCTCGGGATGCTATCTCGCTCCATTTATTTCCGGATCGAAAATAATAAAATAAAATGTCATATAAACTCGTAACTACCGAAAACGTAATGGAAACACGTGTCGTTATCTACCCAGCTAAAGTATTGCAATGTGCTGTCGAACTTCAGATATAAATGTCCGTAAAATATCAGAAAAGTGCTTACAACAGCTACGATAGAGATTTACATAATTATTTTTTACAGTTCTCCTACATTGCTACCTACTGCAAATATATTGTATATTACTTTTTTTCATCCCCCGTTCTTCCTCCTCTTTATCTTTTTTTTCGTAATGTGGCGGCCAATTTGTTATCATCAAACAATTGTTAATTGCGTTGTATATTATCTTTGTAATTTTAGTTATAAATATTTTATATTTTCTTATTCTGCTTGAATAAGTTCCACATACTGTTCTGTCTTAGTTTGTTAGTCAATTCTGTAATTTGAATCCTTCTGGGAGGATTAATAGCAGCACTTGCTGGTGCCTCATAGTTTGTGTATTTATTGCTATCTCCTAAATGTAAACATAACTCTTGAATGTACACAGTTAAATTAAATTAAAATTACGTTATTAATTCGGCAAAAAGGAAAGAGTCGTTTAATTATCCTTAATATGGAAGGTTTCATTACATAAGCCACAAATTATTGCGCTTGAGAAGACGCATTCAGGAGCACTGTTCAATTCCCTTTTATCATATCATTAATTATCACGTCGTTCTAGCTGCATAGTTTATATACTCCGCAGCGTTTAATACTTCGAAGGATGAAATAGATTCTCTTCCAACGGAAAGCTCTCTTATCACGTGATATATAGCGACAGTGATAGCTGTTACAACGACTTCGCTTCATAGCAATTCATCTACAATCCATTTCATTGCTGAGAATCAAATTGTTCATCATTGCGGTAAACTAAAACTTTCTTTCGAGTTTTTATTCGTTACTGTTCGTTACACGGAAAAAAATGGTTTTGCTGAAGTGTCTGAAAATTTTACGTAGACGTACAGATCTGAAAATAACTTTGGAAAATAACTATCAACATAATTACGTAGGACGTAGTTGATTGCTGGAATATCAAAACTTTTACACAATGCTTGAGTTTCCTACATTATTTTAACGAAATTATTTTCAGATCTGTATTTATCTAAATATTTTAATACTTCAACAAACTTGTTCTTTCTGTATATCTACCTAAATTTTTAATATTTCAGCAAACTTGTTCTTTTTGTGTATAAATAAAAAACTGTCTCACGGAGACAGTAATAAGTGACATTTATGACAAACTAAGAAATGTGTTTTCAAGATTCGAATAATAAGAAATCAATTTTTTTGCACTCGCAATTCAATGCAATATCAATTATCGTTCCAGTTCATTGTCACAATTTAGTTAATAATGCGTAATAAATACAATGTGATTATTAAAAAGAAAATTTTGCAGATTGTGGGATTTAACTAATGTAAATTAGACTGATGTATAAAGTTATCGCACACGTTTTGTTTAATGTAGAAATATCTATTCGAAATATTCAGAGATATACGGAATGTACGAAATAGAGTGGTAATTTTGAAAGTTTACTCATCGAATTTCAGAGACGCGCTTATATTATCGTCAAACTATGCAAAACGAAGATTGAACGAGCACAATTCACTCGCATTACTACTTTAATAATATCAAAAATATTACTCACGGTATCGCATGGTATTACATTCTTTATATTATCTTATCGTTTATTTTTGACTAAGGTGTAGCCTTTTTCATAGTGCTTTGCAATAAAGTTAAATTTACACACTAACATGTAGTCTCTTTCACAGTGCTTTGCAATAAAGTTAAATTAAATTTTTAACTTTTTCATTTCTGGCACCGCAGATCCAAAAAATTGCAAATATTCATAAACAACTTTTTGATTATATACTTTATAGATATCAAGAATTTTTTAGATACACGCGAGACAGTATAAGAAGCATGCGAAATAAAAATAGTAGCAGTCATTAATAAAATAACGTAAACTCAATTACACAATTAAAATTAATTAGTCATCAGATACAGAAACGATAGAGGAACGCATGTAAGCAACTAATTGTAAGATGAAAATAATTTTCTATAGGAATTTATATTTTTAAACATATCTATATTAAAACATACCTACATTTAGATAGGCATATATATATTTATAAAAAAAACAAATATTTTTTATAAATTATACGTAAGGATGAAATCATTTCAAAGTAAATCTTTTGAAAACAAATATAATACATCGAAGCTTGCATTGGTGTTTCAAGCTAGCTTTAATTTGATTTTACATAAAAGCAATATATGCGATCAGAAATTTAGAAGTTTTCCATATTTATATCGAAGAGATTACGGCGATCAATTATTTTTATTTATTCTACGATAACGCTAATGGGGGTCGCATATATCCTCCAAGAATATCGCTAGTCCGAACTAGCAAAATATTTGATCGGAAGGGTGAAAACGCAGCTGCGTACGCAGACCATACGCGCATCGGCGACAATAAAAATGATTAATGCCTCAACACTAATTGTAATATACGGACAAACTATAAAACAAGGCTAATTCATTAACTGTAGCACCCTCTCACCATACACGCACGAGACGCTCGCATGTCTCCGCTTGAAGAAAAAAGCGCGAAATAAAGCATGCAATTTGCCTGCGATGAACGTTGATCCATATTTACTGAGGCAAAAAAATTGAAATCCTCGCAGAAGAAAAAAACCGTCATTTGATGTAAAAATTTAATGTAACATTTTACTTTTTTAATGTTAAACTTTAATATATAGTTTTAATTTTTATCTAAAATTTGTGGAGTCACGCAATCTTTTATCGCATAAAAATAAATATACAGAACGCATGTATAATGCGATAATAGTGCGACTCTGCTGAAATAAAATAACATCGTCATGCTGAAAGTTTGCGCTTTTATGGAATAAATTTCGGTTCGGCGGCGCAAATCGAATAAACAGTCGGGCTTCTCTTGATAAGATCTGCGCGCTGACTTTCTATTTCGAATATTTGCCTGAGAGGCTTTTTAATGCTGTCCATTTGTACGTCGATCACTCGAATACTCCAAGGATTTTATCGAACGAGATTTGATTCCACAAACTGAACAAATAACCAAGTTTCAAGCATGATCCGTGCATTGGCTTGTTGTACCGAATATTTGTTTGAAGAATTTCCGACTGCCGTAAAAATCCGCGTGATAAAAAAAAAGGATGCCGCGTAGTGTCCGTTTCTACGAATGTAGATTAAACTTTAATTTCGATTCAACTAACTCTTTATCTTTTTCTGATTCTTAGAACTAAAAAAAAAATGAAGAGTTAGTTAAACCGAAATTGAAATTAAACTACATTGACAAAAACAAGCATAATCAGACAATGAACGACACGATCACGTGAACTGAAAATTAACATTAGAAGCAAGAAAATCTCTGCGGTTTTATGCACATTCATCAAACATGAATTCAAGCTTCGCCTTGTTTCGACATGATGGACTAATTGGCGCGACGCGGTCGCTCCAGCGTGACAGTTTAATTAGAGACGCTATTGAATGGACGGTAACGGATATGGAAGGAGTACCAACCTCGAGGAAGGACGCTGACCGTCAGCTGACGACTTGTCGTCACGTGACACGAATGCTCTTCCGGCGAGTTCCCACGGATGAAGCCAAGGTGACAGAAATTATGAAAATTACGAGAGTTACTCATGTAGAAATGTTCGCGCAGCATCGCGAGATCGAGATAATCTCTCGCGAATCGGATCGCAAATCAGAACGGAAACGGAATGATCTCACGAAGGAAAATAAAGGAACTTCCGTCATCCTCGAGAGTAACTGCATCCTGGAGCACGTGGATGTTAATTTCGTCACAAAAGAAAATTAAATCACTTCATTTCATTTGCCACAACACATTTTCACAGATCAACAGAGCTCTCTGAAGATAATTGCTCCAGTCACAAAACAATTGATGGATATTTAATATATATGAGAATTAAAACTGATAGATCAATAGATCAAACTTGCTCGATCACACTTGCGTTCATCTCAAAATCTCTCCTTAACGCGACTTGAGCGTAACTTCGATCACATTAATTTTCACACTTGCCGAAAATCATAAAGATAGTTGTCGGAATCAATTCCAAGACAGCGTCCTGACGACACGCGATTTCTCTCGCCTACGAATGTTTTCGACCAGACTGACTGTGGCGGTGCGACCGCGTGGCAGAGCCTTATACAGGCTGGCACGTTCACCCCCACCAGCCAGCCAACCGTCTCGAAGCACCCCCGCCACCAGTAACTTTTGGTTCGCCCCAACACAAGCGCTCGTATCGTCCTTCAGGACTCTTTGAAACTGTCGACCGTAAAGAGCACGAGAGTAAGGTTTCTTAACCCTCAACGGATTTTTATCTTTTTACCTGCTCCGATCCATCAATCCCACGAATCTCTGAATTTTTCAACACGTTATTATTTATTATTATATATTGAAAGAAAATTAATGTCGTATTTTTTTTTGTTCAAAATTATATAGGTATAAAATATATTCGTTAAAAGTGAACAAAATTTAAATTTCAATAAAACAATCTGAGTCAAAATGTTCCTTTTATTTAATTCACGATAATTCAGTAACAAAAAGTCTTAGTAACGTGTTTAAAAAATGATTTTGTAGATAAAATTTTAAATTTTCACGTTAGAAAAATTTGGAAAAATAAAATCTTTTTTGGGCACGCGGCAAGTTCATGAAGTGAAAAGAAAATTTCTCATCCTTGTGCTCGTAATTTTCTATACATATGTAAAAATTACTAAACTAACAGAAATTCAAAAAACAGCCTTCTGAAAGCAGAGATTTTAAACTTTTTAAAAATCCTTTTTTAAAATTTAAATTTTTTTTATTTTTAACGAATATATATATTGTATATACAATTTTGACCTAAAAATACGACACTATATTTTCCTTTCAACCTAATATTTATTCCTATATTATGTGACAAAATAGATTACAGGATGTAGAAAATAAATTCCGAAATGTGTAGAGAATCACATAATATAGAAAATTATATTTAGAATATTATATCGTATAGCGGAAGAAAATTACATGTCATTATAATGGCTTCGAATAATGCAAATGAGATATTTAAAAAACTTGATGGAAAACATAACGCACGAAATGATCGATAAAATGGCATTGAATAAATGTTATTGACAAAAATTTTTAATGCTTTCATATCCAAATATTTAAAAGAGAAAAAGAGAATCATGTAAAATTAATTAAAGTAAATGCATTCGAATAAGTAATAAAATAAATATTCACTTAAAAATGTTTGAATAATTTCTCCAATCTGTAATACTAGAAAATGTGATTTTATACTTAAACGTTCAATTAAGCTTTTTGCTCAATCTCAAAATTTTATTAAGAGCAATGCTTTGTAGGAAAATAAAGAAACTCATCGTTGTTTCTATTTTATTATTATATTAATAAATATTCTAACTAATTGTTAAACTTTTCATATTTCCTAAATTATACTACAATTTACATTAATTAAAATAAATTTTGCATTTAAAATATTAAAATATAAAAATACATTTATCAGTTTTTCTCCAATAAATTTTCAGTTAAAATAATAAAATACTGTTTCTTTAACAAAGATATCCACTAAAATAATACAACTTTTGTTTTCTATCGTGCTCTTCATAATAACTATTAACAAAAATAGGTAAAGATATAAACAGATCAGTAAACATCTAATTGTAAGATATAAATATATCTCGAAGTTTTATTCTCAAAATACACAGTCAACACA
>NW_011627104.1:2003734-2064602 GCF_000204515.1 Acromyrmex echinatior | reverse complement strand
ATATATTATGTTCGTTATAAATCGCTTCTCAGAGGAAACTGTAGGAAGCTATCTCTGCTTCCGCCAGTTCCGAGATGCCCAGAATATACAGAGAGAAAATCGCGATACTAGAGTTGTTTGCAACTCGTGCAAGACTGCAAAGTACAACCTCTAACGTGCCATTTCGGCGAAATATGGCAGTAGTTTTTGCAGTACATAGAACGTGACTAGTGTAAGACGGAAGTAAGAGAATAAAGAAATGTAATAATGCGGAATTATATCATGCGATGAATTACATTTTCACTGTGACACTCTCTGCAGTAACATTCTCTCAAAGCCGGATGTTCGTATTGATTTAGTGATAAGATAAGAAATAAATGATTCGATAATTATATCGAAAAGTATTAGGCAATAATTGACATAATTAACAGAAATTCTTTTATATTTAATGATTCTAGAAGTCAATATTGCAAAGTTAAATTAGAAAAAAGATAACTTTTTTACGTAATTTAATAATTGATAATTGAATTATCAATATTCTAATCCACGATGTCAAATGAAAGAATAATACGAAAAGTGATCTCCGACAATAAATGGCAGTACACAAGAATATGCATGCAGTGTGACGAACCAGAAATTTCATTATGATATCACTGAATTTTCAACAAAAGCTCTGGTGCGTTTGGATCTGCTGTATTCGCGCAAATAAACAATGAGCTGTCGATAATGAAGTGTTGGATTCATACACATACGCACGTAATACTCACGTATCGTCTGATCGCGTTGCAATTATATTTAGTGGTATAAAACATTAACAATATTGACCAAAATGCTTGATATTGTAGCTAGAAAATGATGGCCTCGTAAGCCACTGGATTAAACAGCATTAGTATAATATAATATAGATTACGATACAGTGAGTTGTGTCAAAGCATGACAGGGATAACCAAGAGAATAAACGGTAATATCGTTATATATTGCGGATTATTATTACGTGTATTATTACGTATTATACGTAAACTATGATATTACTTCTACATGTATAAGGCGATAAAAATTTTAGCCACAAAATTTTGTATTTATCCAATCATTATCCAGACAACAAGCTTACATTATTTAAAACGTCAAAATAATGATGTTAACATCAGCTTGTTTTTCGTTATTTTGATGTTTTAAACAACATCAGTTTGTTATTCAAATAATATATATAAAAACAAACTTTGAAATGTTAATTATATCTTATTAAATAGCAAAAAGACTGCACTAAAAGAGATTATCATCTTGACAATCTTTTGATTAACAAACTAAGTTCGCTCTATTGATCGTCTCAGAAAATTTATGTGTGAAAAGATGTGCAACTATTGTTGATGCATTCCCGAAACTTTTTAAAATTTGTATCAAAACTAAAGATAGTTGTTTTGAATCATTATTTTAATTATTACTTTTAATAATTTAATAAAATATAACTAATACTCAAGAGTTTATTTTTCATATACATTAGTAATAATTTGATCAATATAAAATTTTGTAGCCAACTTTTATATCATTATACATATTATAGTGGCAATAAATAATTATAATTACTTTGTTCTCATATTTTGTTTTTATGTAAAAAACTCGGAGTGGAGAAAGTTAACACAGACATTAGTCAACAACTTGCAAATTGAGACGTGCTTATTACAAAAGGAATTATAATTCGATAACCATATTAAATGATCAAAATCCTTCGGATTGAATAGCGGAAGTAATCGAGAGTGAATCGCAAGTACGTTTTCTCTCACTAACGGAGCACGTGCATAGAATTAGGTTAGTACCGGAGAATCGATTCCAGGTTTTCACGATTCACAGCCTTCATTTCGCCGTGACAGCAACTCTATTTTTTCTTATGGATACACAAAAGTCTTAATAACGTTATAAAAAACGCCACGTATGAAAATAATAAAAATTGTTGTCCAATTAAACCATCAGAAGGTATACATTATATAAGCTAATTATAATCACAATTATTATTCTAATTAGTATTGTGCGATTAAACGCTAAAACGTACACAGATGGTATTAATTATAGATAGTTACGCTGCGTGAATAATAATCTAGCTACAAAATTCCATTTCAATCTCTTCTTTGCAAAATTGTTTGCGCGATGTAAATAATATACTCCAATTACAATCTAGTTACGAAATTCCACTTCGATGTTCCTTCTTCAGAATATCATTTAAGCGGCACCATTCGCGGGACGTAAACAATTAGTAGCGTTACGCATTTGCCTTAATTAATGTTTTTCTTGTCTGTCTGGTACAAATTGTACGTCAAATGTGCCCGTCAAACAAAAATTATTATTTGCAAATTCTCGATGTAAATAATAGTTTTTTACTACAAAATGTTTTTTGAAATTCATTTTAAATATAAAATCTATTATAAATAATACACGGAATATCCATTGTAAAGGCACTTGTTATTTGTACTTCTATTTATATGTATCGTTACATTGATAATGTCAAATTATATTATTCAATTTGAGTTATTTAATCATTTCTATAGATCACCACTGCTCCTACTTCATTAATTTACGTCGTTAATTAATTTACATGTTTAACTAAAACAATAGAGTTAAACAATTTAACTCAAGAAAATTATATTTGACTCGAATTTAATTTATTATTTACTAAACATACATTAATACAAATTTGTTTTTACGAATTGTTAATACGAATATATTCTTTCAATTGCTCCAAAAGAATTTATTCTGAAAGTATAAAACTGCTGCCTACCTCATTTCAACTGTTCACCGATTTTTCGACGTTTTTCATCCGACTATCGATTTCTACCCCGTTTCCGCGTATCTATTAAATCGGTGCCATCGCGCCATCGCGCATCGCGTGGAAGTTACGCGGCTCGCTCGGGAGCGGTTAACGCTCTATCAAGTCCGCTTCATTTCGGAAGATATTTAGGATGCACTCGCGTGCCATGGTGCGGTGAATCATGCTGGTTGTCTGATATCATAACAAACGTTTCGGGCCTCGCTTAAGTTTGGCCGCACGATTCGCGTTTCACGACGATAGAACTCTGCTCGTATCTGGCCCCGCGTGCCACACTTCAGCTTCGGTAACGCGAGCGATCGTCCCCACCCGGAAGTTGTCCTTGCATGCACATCAGTCCTAATCAGTTCAGGAATTAAAGTTTAGGAATTTATTTGATATCTGACAAGGCGACCTAAGACACAGTGCTTCCTGTTGAATCGGAAACGGAGCAACGACCCCTTTTCGTTACATGGACGCGATTGAAAGGAATCAATTAACGCTTCCTCAGAGTATCGGGAAATATTATATATAATAGGGTTTTAGACACGAGACAAGGAGCTCGAGAATTTATTTCGCAATATAGCATTTCTTCATGCCAAATGTAATTACAATCCACGCTATCTCATCCCTTAACGTTGTTAATGCAATTGTTACTCCGAGAAGTTATTGATGCGTACATGCAACTTTACGATTGAAGTTTCACTTGTCGTGGAAAGCTTTAATTTTCACGGATGAAGAAAGAGCCTGCCTTTATTCCTGCGATCAAAAGAAACACTTTCGCCGGCTGATTCAATTATCGTAAATTCGTCCGCAAAAGTCTCGAAACGATTCGTTCCAATTGATTCAAGTAACAGGGGCACAAGAACGCGCAAATTTTTCTCTCACTTCGCTCTCTCATGTCGCTTTATTTATCGATTGTATTTTCCTATCGTGCTTCTTTATATTCTCACTCCTTGTTATTTCATATTTCGATTGCCAATTGGTAATTTTTCTGGCAGGCCGTTAAAATTATTCATAGAAGAATCTCAATTTCAATGATACACTCGATACGCTGTGACGTAGATGCATTGTGAGTACGCTGCACTAATTGCTGCTTCTCTAGACTCTCGAAACAATTTGAGTGAACGTTTTAACGAATAGCATCCGCATCGTTTTCCAAGTTTAAAAACTACATATCACTCAAGGATCTATCAGAAAATTAGCACATATAACGCGTTATATTATACAATGTATTCTATAAGACAAAACAATTATATTAAATTTTGAATGTTTAATTTCCTTTTTCTATATAAAACAATTGAATTGCTTTTACGTTTGTATGTAATGAGAAAAAAAGCGATCGTTTGTGGAAAAAGAAGATTAAACATTCAAATTTCGATATTACAATTTTTTGTCTTATAAAAAGGTATCTTTTATTGTTGACAGAAAAATTAAGGTTATACTGTTCTTAAAAAGTCAGATACATTTGTAAAGAACTGCTTAAAAATAACTGACGTGCCTCATCATAGAAATGGTTTCTACATCGCTGATCTGATTGTACGTCTTCTTAATAGAAGGCGGCTATGAAAAGTTTCTTAAAGTGTGATGTATTATTACGTTCACTGTAAAATCCATATCCATCCGAAATGAATTTTTTATTTTTAAAGAATAAAATATGTA
Organism: Acromyrmex echinatior; assembly: GCF_000204515.1. The sequence continues at coordinate 2,060,164 of NW_011627104.1, read as the reverse complement.
CGTTTCTTCTCGCTTTCTTTTAAACCTAAATTTCACATTACGGATTTAACTAACGTACCTTTTCTGTATTTATTTATTAGATTAGATTTTGTACAAAGAAACTTATTGCGACTGCAATAATAAAAATACTGCACTTTATACTTGTATTTTAGACCTGCTTCGGAAGGCAATATAGGTATCTCTATTTAAAGAAAGAGAAAGAATTGGCATCCAAGGGTTTTGAGTCTTTTCAATGTGATTGATTTACACTTTACGTGACAAACACGCTTTCTATAACGACCGTGCGTAATGCAATAAGCGACGGTCGACCTAAGAGGGTCGTCCTGTAAACATTAGGGTTGTATTTCACTCGTTGATGTGGTCAGCTCGCACAGTCGCACAGTAGCACGAAATATTCTCATCGCGGAGATAACGAATCGACTATCCATCTGTGTCCTACTTCTTCGTTTAAGTTCTATCTATATGTAAAAATGGAGACTTCCTGTTATTTATAAAAATTAAACTACAGATAAGCACGCACTTTTCCTTCAATTTTAAAGTTTTTCAACAAAAATTTTCTTCGATAAATTCTAATTACGATAACTTATACAAGATACAATAATATTTATACGACAAGTTTGATCTCGATTTGTTTTATAAAATTTTATTATTATTATTGATATCTTAAAATTATAATTTTAAAATAAAAAAATAAGAATATATATTTATGCATATAACACAAATAAAACTCATTTGTAATAAATATAAAGTAGATATAATTAATTACACTTTATTAGATTAGAAAAGAAAATTTTCCTATAATTTCTTTTTATAATTTCTTTTTTTATCTTCGTTTAACCATAGTATTTATATACAAAAAATGTGTACATGAAGCACTATATTATGAACCTATATATTATTTATTATCGATAACAAAGAAATTGAATAATATAGCAGTAAACTTAATTTCCGGCATCGCGAGATCTAACTTGATTGCCAGACATTCGTGACATAATGGCGACGTCGTAGGATAAATGGTCATTCATTCAAGGTTGATAGATAAGCTGCCTATTTCAAGGCTTGAACGATATTGTGTGACAAATCGTACAATACAATTAATCATCAGACATTTTTACTAATAATTAATTAATTTCTTAAAAAAAATAACAATATTTTACAAATCACGCGAAAATTTTATGTTATACGACAATTTCTTAATTACCGGATTATATTTTTACATCGCTAACTCAAGTAAATATTTCAGTATTTTCTCATTCTTCAATGTGTGAAAAACGCGAAAAAAGGAAGTTGAATTTTTAAAAAGCAAAAAGACTGATGGATAAAGCTTGTCTGTGCCTCAATGGAGTCGACACGAATGTAAACCGTAACATCATAGTGCTCCCTTTAAAAATGGCACAACTCAATCATCCCTTATCAGTTTCCTATCAATCCCATTAACCTATCAATCACCGAAAGTAAACTTTTTTAACTTTAAAAAATCATCAAAACGTCACAACTCAAAAAGGATGGTTTAAATCGTCAAAATTGTTAAAAAAAAGTTGTGAAACGAAAATAACAAAAACGATCATGTTAAAAATATATCCTTTTTGTTGATATTATTTGATTAATCAATAATTTTCTTTCAAGTTGAAATATATTTAGTTTATCTTCTTTTCTGCGAAACATTTTGAGTTGCGTATCTTTGAGTAAGAGAACGATAATATGTCATTGCACTTGACATCTTCACACTCAATCTTTATTTGTTCGTAACCCAATTACTAAATTGTCGGATCATCTTTGTCAAGCATTGTCTTATTTAACTCCACAATAATTATTATCGTCCTCTTTAATATAAAACGCGCTTAGATAAATTAATTATTCTTTAATAACCCGTAAATTATTTTCGATTATTTTTTTATTACAGGTTTCTAATTGTTTTTTTATGGGATCGTAATAAAGTAATTTTTTATTACGTTTATTTTATAAATGCGCGAAATGTATCGAACGATTCTAAACAGTAACAATCAAGATAGAGTCGCATTAATATGTCTATATATATCTCGTAAGTTAGCACCTCGGGCATGTAGCTTAGAGACGAGCTAACATGCATCATGGCATGACGTTGAAGGACATATCATTACTCTCTGTCTCGATTTCTTGCACCACCGCATACACAACTCGGCTTCTTGTAGTTAGTGGCACGTTCTGTTGTCTCGCATGCCCACGCATTCCCAGCGAATTAATTACTCATTTGTATTTCTCAAAATTTATGCAGTTGTAAGTGGGATACTTCTCCCCTCCCTCCCTCTCCCTCCCTCCCCTCTCAATGAAAATAGTAGATTTACTGCAGAGATATAAAATTTAAAATTGCAACAAATAAAAATTAATTTTAATGCACGAGCATTAAAGTTTCATAAAAGTGTCAGCTAGAATCTTGTTCTGAAAGAAATCTGCTATCGGAAGAAAGCTCGAAAGTGCTTAGCTCAATTAATGCGACTTATATTGTTTATAATTGAAGTCGCTTCTAACATTAGTTGCTTGTAAACTCGAAAACAAACTAATTGATTTGCAAATTGCGTTATCCAAATATTTACGGTAACTGTGGCATATTTTGTATATAATTTTTGTGGAAACAGTAAACATAATTATTTCAGACAATTGGCTGCTGTTGTATGAAAAAAATTCTTTAACCTATTTCTTCCAGTTATATATTTACTTACCTTTTTATAACGCACTTTGCTATCTCCTCTTTTCTTTGCGGTAAAATGCCTCTTGTCTGCAGCGTGCACTCCCGTAAGCTCATCATCTGTAACATAAGAAATCGGATTATACAGTTTGTGTATAAATTTAAGAAGCCATTACTGTGCAAACAGAGTTACTTATTGTATATAAGTAACTTGTGATATATCTACACACAGGAAAGGGGGACAGAAAGAGAAAGAAGAAAAGGGAGGAGAAATACTTCCAAACATTTTTCTATATCGCAACAAAATAAATATTTTTGATATTATTATTGTAAAGCGCTGTGTATGTACAAGAAGTTAATTATAAGTCTGTTTTTTATTCCTATACAAGACTGCACAACTCTTTCTCGTTTTCGCCAAATATTAAATATATACTTGTTTTAAGTTCTAAAAGTGTACACTAATTCAGCTACAAAAAAAAAAACAGACCCTATGATCTATCCATTTAGTTCAAAGTTGAAGCCTGGCACGAAGGTAAAGCGCGTGGCTAACAATAAGGCGCGTAATTCAGTAGTGCAGTAGTATGATTAAGCGGACTTATCATAGTCCTTCGCGGGGTAAATCATTGTCCGCAGATTAAACGAACATGGTAGGCGCACGGTGTACACGGTGTCTATTTTTAAAGTAAGCCCACGAGATCGATTATCGCGTCGGTTGGCAGGCATGCGAGGTAACCATTCCAGCCCTTCCTTTGGCAATAGGACCTTCGTCCCGATGGTGAGACGATAATTTCTAAATTAAGCCGCCGCGTCGCCACCCGACTCACGGAGCACGCCTTTCCGTTCTGGCATCGTCACGTTATTAACGTTATATCCTGCTCATCTATCGACTATACTTATATACAGCGCGATTCAGATTGTAACCTGAATCAGTGCAATGTTTGCCTGTAGTCGAATTCTTTTTAAACTTGACAAATTGCATCACATATCGAGAATAACAGAAAAAAAAACGGCGCACTGATAAATATTTCAAACTTATAAAAAATGTATCGTTATTTTATTATTAAATACGCAGATGAACTTGCATATATATTTTCCAATTAGTATGTAAAATTATTTATGAATATAACTCGTAAGATACTATATATTACTGAAAAATATATTCGTAGAGAATGTGAGATACGACACGATGAATAATGGAATTTTAATGGCAGTGTGCACAACTTTTAGCATGTATAAAAAATTCAACGTCACATAGTTAAAAAAAACGTTCGTACAGAGAAATGCTTTCTCGGCAAATGGATCGTACCGGAATAGAAGTTTCGATCAAGAGAGTTAATATATATCAATCAGAGAAATAAAGATGTTTTCCTTTTTTTCGCAAAAAACTAAGACAAAAGTATACAGAATATTATGCAATAATTAACTTTTTTTTTCTTTTAATGTGTTACAAAATTAATAAAGCAAACTTTAATTAATTAAACAAAATTAAATAAGATTTACTTAACGTTAACTTCCATGAAGCTAACGTTAAGTAAATCTTATTTAATTTTGTTTATTCATTGCTAGTCTAGTAAAGTTTCAACAGATTTTAACGCTGATTTAGATACCAAAGAAACAATTTAATCCCTTGGGTTAAAAATAATATTTTATTATTTAATTTTTCTGTGTGTGTCAAAATATAAATCAATCTATTTTTGTAATTAGTTTTAAAGTAAATAACATCCATGTTAACGTACACATTTTTGTTTACTAAACATGTATGCATTTAGTAAATAATTAACTAAATTTAAGTCAAATTCAACACATTTTTTTTAACTAAATTATTTAACTTCATTGTTTTAATTAAATTAATAAGATATTGAGTAAGAGAGTAGTGGCATTTATAAAAATGTTTAATAACTCAAATTGGATATAATTTAACATATAAATTTAACAATGTGCAATTCAAAAAAATAAAATAAATCATAAACTGATATTATCTTTCTTTATTTAGAAGCTCTTGCAAGATATATTTCTTGTAAGATATTTCGGTTAAATATCTATATGTTTCTCTTTTATATATCTAAAAAAAAAAATTAATCTGATTTGCAACGTCATTATTCTATAGTGGGATCTATAATATAATATCTTAATGAAAGAATAAATCTGATTCCATAACGGTAACTCAATTGCTTTGCACAGTCATGGTATGACGAACGAGGAAATGATACATTAGAAAAGAAGATTGCAATATTTTGCAATATTTTTTAGTGACAAAAAAAGTATATACGTTCAGGTTTTTTTTGCAGATCTCATTGTATCTATTTAAGTATCTTAACGACATTTTAAGTTGTTTAATATTACGAAACTGTTTAAACTGTTTATATAGTTTATTACAGAGTATAAATATTATAGAGTAATATTATAGAGTGTTTCCGTAAAAATTTATTGCTATTTACCGCGAGTTTTAATTTTTCATGCGTGTTATATTCGTTTTGATCATATTTGGTTATATCATTACTCGCATCAGATTGAGCCTTGACAAACGAGACATGGCCGATGTTAAAGATCACAGTTCTATAAACAAAATGTCATCTATTTTGGTCGACGTTCCGTTGTGTCGATATTTAACCTTTAATGCTCCCGTATTCTTCTTTATGTAAATATTCAATACATTTCCCTGTATATAACATGCAATCTCAAGCTTCAAAAAAATTATCGATAAATTAAAATAATTTCAAAATTCATTGATATTTAACAGAAAAAAATATTACAAATTTTACTTTCTCGAATGATCCATCATGTGCGCGATAATGATATTATCACGTTTTTTAATGAGGGATCAATGACACACTTCTTAGATTTAATCTTTCTAATGATAGTGCGATAAAGGTTGCACTAAATATTTTCGAAGAAGATAAAATACAAAAGTGATCATTCAAAATTTCAAATGAATCGATAACAATCAGTTTTATTTTTGAAACCGTAATTCATTTGAAATTAATTAATTTGAACAAAAAGTTGAGTAACAGAGGAAAGAAATAACCGTAACATATTTAATATTTTTTAATATAATAAATTATGTCTGCATAAGAGCATATAATAATAGTTATTAAAATAGAATTAATCGCAGCTTTGATTGCTCAATTATAAACTGTTAATTTATTTTTAAATAGGTCGTGATATTAATGAAAGATTTAAACGATATGATGTTTTGATACGCAAGAATTATTAGGTAAAAATATTTTATAAGCGTTAGGTTGTGAACAAAATCTGTCTCACGCACGATGTAGAGATCGTGAAACTTTCGATAAAATCACACGAAAACTATTTTCGCAAAACCTACGGACTACGACAATCTTCGTCTTTTATCCTCATTTGCATATTTCCTTAAAAGGTTTTTCCTTTGCACGCCACTTCTCTCTCTCTCTCTCTCTCTCTCTCTCTCTCTTTCTTTCTCTCTTTCTCACCTTATATTTTGCTAAAAATGTTAAGCCTTCAAAAATAAACGGCGTGCGTGATATGTCGATAGCATCTTCTTTTATTACAGCCCGGAATATTGTAATCATGCGCGACCCTGGCTTCTACAATAACAGATTTTATCGTAGAGTACATTTGGGAAGAACCTTGATACGGTTTAAAGCGAAGCCATGTGTGAACATGCTCCAGCCATCTGCAGATACACATACACGAATACATCTACACGCGTAATGTATGTCAAACGTTGATGACTAACAATAAGTATATGTTCAAAAGGTAAATTATTTCTTTATTCTATTGGTAGTTGATTAGTCCCAAGAGAAGTACATGTTCCATATTTTCATTATTTGATGTAAAATATTAGTATGAAATAATAATTATACAATTAGTATAAAATAATAAAATAATTTAAAATAATTATAATTCGTATCAGATCGAGAATAATCAATTAAGAAAAATAATCCTGTTTAGTAATTTAAATTTCATTCATGTATTTTTCGGAATAACAATATACTGTTTTTTCCAAATGCTAATTAATCTTTAATAAATTTTTCACAATGTGTCTGCATGTTAATTGTTTATGGCACTCTAGATTATATCTTTTCCTCTTATGTCTACAACGTCTTCGATCGATAATACATTTTTTGTATAATCGAGAGTTCTCTATATACGCGCCTGTAAAGTTCAACGCTTCACCGTTGTTGGCTTCGTCATTTTTTCCGCTTGATGGAAGAAAATCAACTGAGTCACTATCGACTCGTACCAAAAGAATGTTACAAACTTTTTTACTAGTGTGCTTACACAATCGATTCGTTCGTCACCGTGGACGAATGATTTATATCTCGATGATGATCGATGATGATCGATAATAATAAATGGTGGCAAAATAAATGCTTGTTGCTTTGACAGTATTCGAATCAAAATAGTAATCCTATCTTATAAGATCTTGATAAGCAAGATGTTTCCATTAAGTTATTTAACATGAAAAAAAAGTTATTTTCATAGCCAAAAATACGATACGTATTAAATTTCTAACAATTTTCGAAGAGGCAAAGAATGGTAATTATGTTTAATATAAAAATTTAGTTAATTTAATTTGTAATTTGTAAAGAGCTTTTTTATGCCAAAAACGTGCAATTAATTTATTCTTTTTATTTCAGATGTTAATAAAATATTAAAATAAAATAATATATGCAATATTAAATTCAAAAGCAAAAGACTTGCTCCTTTTCAAATGACAATAAATGCGCGTTTGAAATAAAAAAATTCAAATATCTATCTCACGTTTAACGTTAGATTTTCAAAGTAAATGTAAAACGAAAAAAACGAAGCGCAGATTATATAATAGATAAATCGACGCACCTTGCTGACGGAGTAGATTGTCCAAGCGGAGCAGAACTTCGTCTTTACTTTGGAGACTTTCAGGTAGATCGGTACATACACCCGCTTCAACGATCCAATCCGCATACCACTGCTCGCTATTCTTCGTTGGCATGATATCCGCCACTGACGTGTGGAAACCTTAAACAAATTTAATATTAGTCAGGACAAATTATACGGAACATAAAGCGCTTCTAAACTTGTACTAGGTAAATTAATACTAGGTAAATTAATTACAGAGAACTTGACTTTTACTTTTCACTCTCGAAGATGATTTTGCAACAGACCGGCTTTTCTTTACGGTAAAAAAAATTATTATTTTAATATTGTAAACATACATACATAAAAGTATGTACATATAATAATTGCTTTATTATTATTATAGAAATACTGATTCTGGAGAAACACACATTGGAGCGTATAATTAAATTGCGATCTAAATATTTTGTAATATTTAATCGCAATAAAGCCATTGAAGCTCCTCGCATTATATATAAAAGTCGCAAGAAGAAATATTTATATTTATGCCGTACATTTAAAGCCAAATTTATGATTAGGATGATGAATGTGAATTTATGATTCTCGTAAGATAAGATCGCTTCCATCGGGTTGGAAACGATCGGGGGAAAAAATATCGAATGTAAAAAATATCGATTATATGTCTACGTATTTTCATTTAACTAAAATGAAAACCAACTGGTGTAAATATCAAGAGATGTATATGTAGATATTAACTCTACGTTATTATATATATTTATTATTTTTATATTAACTTACATCACGATACTGTCTAATCAATCAAATTGCTGTGCATTCCCAGTGCATATTTTACTTTTTATTTTAGTTACAAGAAAAGTTAAAAGAAAATAACGTGGACGAATTCGATCTTAATAATTTTATGTACTTTAATTTATCTTTTTCTTATACTCCTAATTTCTTTTGTGAGATTATATGTTGCACATATCGAGAGTATACTACAAATTTGACTTATTTTGCAATATTGGTTCGATAAAAAAATCGATATAACATCGGTATCATCGAAAAATTATGTATATGCCGATATTATGAAAATTTTATGTTGTATACCGATATTCGACCTCCTTCCACCAATACTGGTATAATTAAGGACTTTCAGAGTTGAGTTTTAAAGGGAAAGATGCGCGCCGCTGATGTAATCGGTGAACAAAATTCCGTATTCAGTCCCTGTTCCATAATGAAACGCGACCCTCATATCGGAACAAATGAAACGTAAAGTCGTCTTAGACCTTTAGTCCTAAATCTTTCAAATGTCAATATCGTCGTACGTCAACCAATAGCGATTTTGAAGTGCGATAGATAGCGTGATACCAGTGTGAATGTATGACTTTGCATAATTTCATGATTGGTATTCATAGTTGATTCTTGTATTTAAGATCTTCTTAAAGTGTCAAATAAATCACAGAGCTGTATTATCATCTTAATATATTACTTAAAACTTCGTTTTTATTACAGCTCTATAAGTAATAAGTTAATTTACACTGACAATGATCCCAACAAAGAATTAAAATGTTTGATTTAATATTAATTAATACATATTTTTTCATACAATTTCTATTCAGTGTTAGTTTTCATGGACTATATTTAAATCTACAAAAAATTCTATTTCTTTTATTTATGTCTTTTGAGCAAAAATTGAACCTTTTTTAATAAAATCCTCCAAAAAAAGACAGATTTTTGCCCAAAAAGATGCGCAAATAAAAGAAATAATGTTTTATTTTTGTAGATTTTGACCTCTTGAATATGATAAAATAATTAAAAAGTTTGTGGCATTTGGAGAAACACCTTGAAAAGTAAGCAAGAATATTGAAATTTGTTTAAATATATTATTTACGCTCAATTTTCAAAATGTTCCCCATCGATATCAAACTTTTATTGACATTATCATATTCAGGAGGTCGAAATCTACAAAAACCGCTATTCTTTTTATTTCTAAGCAAAAATCGGCCTCTTTTTAACATCTTCCTTTTTAGACTCTACAGCCAAATCGTTCTTTCTGTGTGCAGTAATATTAAAGTAATATTGTTCAGTGCTGTATAGGAATTATATAATACATTTCTGGCATTTCTCTTGAATCACCTACCGTACGTATCGCATATATGTACACGAAGAGTGAGGATTAACGGCGTTCATTTTTTTTTTGTAATTGAAACCTTGGAATGTCGACCCGTTTTTTCGGACGGCTCAATTATCGTCTGCGCGCCGGCCGGCAGTTTCGTCGTTATTATCGTTTATACTCCCAGAATTGTTCCTTCGCGCGATTAAGGGACTATCGAGACTCGGCAAACGCTCCTGCGCTTTTTAGATAAGCGGAAAAGTATTCCTCGTGATGTTACAGCGATGCTTCGCGTATAGAGAAAATCCCCATTTGGAATGACTAATAGTTTTCCACGAGGAAAAACTAATACAACACTAGGCAATAGAGTGCAAATTTACATATTTTCAGTGTTAATAAATAATTTAATTCTTTTGAGATTATCGTGACAACAAAGAATATATAATTACAGGATTAAATTATTTATTAACATTGAAATGATTTGCATTCAATTATATTTAGTATGCACCAGTGTTGCGCACTAGTTTTCCCAGTGGAAAAACTATAATAATAAGTTGTGACACGCACGAAATGAATATCGTATATACATAGTTGGACATGTATATTTAAAATATTTTTATTTGAAAAATGGTATTTGTAACACAATTGTATTTTGTACTTTATTTGTATTTTAGTAGAGCACATAAAAACATTTTGTATTTTGTGCTTCAAAACAAAATTAAATATTTCAATATTTCAAAAAACGATTAAAAGTATTTTCTATTTCAAATTCTAAAATTGACAATCAATCTTATTATATGAATCACAGAATATATTCAATCTTTCGATTTGAAATACAAAATATTATACAAAATACTTTTATACTACGCTAAAATATAAAATATAAAATACAACTGTATTATATAAATACTGTATTTAAAATAAAAATATTTCAAATACATGCCCTGCATATATATATTAGCTATTATGAGTATATATGATATAGTATCCAGTACTTAATTTTAAATTCTTTGGTATTTATATGTATAAATAAATAAGCGATATCTTTTCCTGGTAAACACAATAATCATAAATACAATAATATATTGAAAGCTATTTCATGCATATAATAATATATCATGCAAAATTAATAGTGTTTATCAATTTATTGACGTATCAGTATGCCGTAGAAATATCTCCTGCGATGAATTTTGCAAAAAGCCTTCGTGTGTTCCCTTTCCGTCAATCCGTTATGTCATGAAGAAGAAACGAATCATCACGCATGACGATCCTCCATATTTTTTTCGCAAGTGATGTATCTTCTATCCAGATCTTTATCGAGTATACATCGAGTATACATCATGGAGCTAAATGTAAAGTCGTAAAAAAGAGAAAAAAAAATGTTACTTACATAGATAGAAGCAGCAGTGTATCGTAATGTGAGGATTTCTTTGCAGAATTTCCGCAAGACGGCCGATCGCGATGCTGATCGCGCGAGAGGAACGAGTGGACTGACCAGTGGCCTCTACCTTGGCTGTGAGTTCTCACTTCTCGATGGCCCCCTCGAGGGCACAGGGCCTCGACCGACCGGGCCCCTATTTATTACATAATCGCGCCGAGACGTCCGGTACATAACCCAGAAAACGGTTCGCTCCGAAATTACGGGGTCTTCGCGCGACAACAAAACGAAAAAGGAAAAAACGAACGCGCGCGCGACAGCGAAACAAGTGAAGTCGACGACGCTCCGAGTCTTTAACCCTGAAGTTGGCGAGAGACGCGAATTTGGAATTACGTAGAGCTATATTCATTCCCTGCTTCTATCAATAAATGCGCGCATTTATTTCTGAGATTTTATAATACATGTAACGTAAACTGTATGTTAAATACGCGCATTAACATAGGAAAAAACATACTGTAAATAATAATTTATATTTGTTTCAACTGTTTCAAAAGTTCATATATTTGCAAATCTATCATTACTACAAATCTATCAAATTTATTCTATCAAATATATTCTGAATCCTAATACATTTAATATTTCGATCAAGATTAAATTAAAACAAATTCGATTTTTTTGAAAAATATTGTAAAATTTATAGAATAAATTTATAGAATTTTTGTTTTACATAACAATGAGTTTTTCTAAAAGTTGTAAGTACATTTTAAGATTATTGTACATTTTAAGAAAATATTTTTTGTTACAGATCATTATTTAAAAGAAAAAAAAGTATATTGAGTAATCACTTTTCCTAACAATACAATGATATTTTTATGTATTGAGTTTATAAAAGTAAGGTATGAAAAAATACGAACAAAAAATAGATTATAAATCTGTTCCTCGCAGTCGCGCTACATCGTACTTTCAGTGCTTGAAATAAGACATATGATTAATTAGATGTTGGAGAGAAAAGAATATAAAACGCAAAATGTTTAGCTACGAAGAGCAAACCTTATAACAGAATAGAGAATCATGTTTGTAAATCCCGGGTAAATAGACTTTTCAAAATGTTAAAATAATATCTACCATAGAATATCAATACGTATATATATATGTATATATATATATATGTATAAAACGTCGAAAGTACGAGAGAAAAATGATGATTATAGAATTCCTAAATAATGCGAATAATCTGTATTGCGTTCTAATTTTTTTAACGCTACTTGAAGTTATTCACAGAATTAAAAATAATCGAATTATAAATAAAATAAGAGGAAATACGACTTGCCTTTTCTCGTTCTCTAACTAAACTTTTAAATAAGCGTTTTTATTTAATCAAAGTGTTGTTAGAAACGATATAATCTTTATATTCTAAAATATAATAATTATAAACATTATCATCATATGTATTATCATATCATCTTATATTGTTACTATTAAATATTACATTATTATGTTGATAGCAACACGAAAGAGTACTATTAAAACACAACATGAAGTAATAAAAAAAACACTATGCAGATCTGATTCAAGAAAAACAACATTTTATGCATGCATGTTAACAGTTAATTTCTATGTAAATTTCTAAAATGGGAAAAATAGAGAAGCAAATTTTTATGTAAATTTATCGATAAAGTAGAACTTCGGCAGATTTCCGTTTAATCAGTAACTGGTACTACATAACAGCGTGCAGCGTTGTTGAACTAATAGATCTGTTTTTCATTCCTGCACTCTATGAACTGGTGCACTGATGCATAGTGTAATAAGTTGAAATAAAACAGATATATTTATTTCATTTTAATTTATTGTACAGTATATATCAGATCAGGAAGTGCAGGAATAAAAAACAGAGACTTATGCCGATATTCATAGTCAGGTCTTATATTTTTTCTTAAATTTAAGGCCTCAGATACTTTACAAATAAATTTAAGGAAGCCTTAAGTACAAGGTCTGACTATGAATACGAGCATTAGGGTCACTTTAAGAAACTTAATTAATCGATTAGTCCATTGAAATTGATCAAAAGCATTTTGTTTGACGGCAGGTGCAATTGACCAATTCTAATGGACTAATCGGTCGATTTAGGACCATGGCACATAAAAAAACTTAAGCAGTAAAACGTAAGCGAATTGACCAGTCACGGTAGAGTCCGTACATGTAGAGTCCAACATGTCGATTTCCTTACTGTTTAAGTTTTTTGTATGCCATGGCCTTAAGTTTAAAGTGACTCTTATATTGTGAGATATGGCAACATCTCACAAAACTGCAACGTTGCATAAGTCGTTGTTATGATCAAATAAATTCCATGCATTTAGTCTCTTATCCCACTCTCCTCATTCAAAGAGCGGTATCATAAGTGCACGATAACACTCGATTAAAATCCGTTCACTTGGGTAATATAAGCTCAATCCAAGTTTTATTGCCGTGAGACGTGGTCATCACGATAAATCTCCATTATCACTGCGATATCTGGAAACCAATAAACAAGTACGAACATATTTTCGAAAATAGTGAAAAGATAACAGTCGACGTTGTGCAACTCTTGCAACTCACTTGTAATATATCTTAAACGAATAAATTAAAATATATATCTGTGTGTATATATAAATATACGCGATTGATATAATTGTAGCTAAGTAAATTTTTTTCTTAATTGAATATTGTTAGATATCATTATTTTATATTCTTACTATTGCGCATCTATCAGGGTATCCAGCGATATCTGACATTAATCAATTCAAGGACAGTTCCAGAACATTTCAGGTAAAAATCCAAATTTTCCAGGTTAATTTTTTTCGATTAATTTTCATTAGTTAATTAATTTTTGTTGATTCACGCAATATTATATATTTTGTATTCAAGTTACGATCCAATATGACGAATTAATTAAAACGCAAACAAATTTGGAATATCATTTAATGCTTTATAAATAATATTAAACAAACATAATTTAACGTAAATATAATAATTTCTTTATTACATCCTATTTTATAAATTTATACATTAAATTCAAATTTTCTACTAGTAATTTTCTCTTTACTGCATCTTTAAGAATATATATTCGGATATAATTTTTCTTTTTGTTATCACAAACATCAACTTATAAAATTATTAATTTATTTTCGCTTCATTAAATTATTAATCCAATTTTTAATGTTCGCACTTGTTTTCAAAAGCTTTATCTAAAATCATCGTAAAATTTATCGTTGACATAGTTTTGCGCACGCGCAGAAATATGTCTTATCTTTTTCATGTGATCTGATTTTTTTAAATAAAAGAATGACAAAAATCCCAGGTCAATCTTGAAATTCAAGAATTGATCTGGAATTTTTGAGTTTTTTGGAATAACTTAAATTCCAAAATAATTCCAAGATTCAAGAATATTCGAGGATATTCGCTGGACACTCTGGTTATATATAATGTTTTTATATCTTTCATTTCATTTTTCTTTTCTTTATAGAAATAATGTACATAATTAAATATCTATAGAAGAATATACAAAAAGATTGTCACTGTCCGGTAACAATTGTTCTTAAAGCGTAGTGATTGTTTTTATCGAGTATAAATGTAACGTCTGTCACATGATATTTTTAGAATTAAAATAATGATAGAATAAAATATTTTACATTTTATACGTGAGAATTTATATATAAAATAATAATATAATAGACATTTTGATTTTATCATTATTTTACTTTTTTTATTAAAAAATTATATATTAAATATTTATTCTATCATAACTTCATCTATATTGTATATATAAAAAAAGTAAAATAACGATGTGAGATATATATATATATATATATATATATATATATCACATATCGTTATTTTTATATACAAGCGATGTCAGAAAAAAGTATACAGATATCTATCTCCCCAAGCGAAGTCTCTAACTTATTGTTAAAGAAAATCTTAACATAGGAAATTGAGCCTTCGGAAATCACTTCAATTTTCAATCTTCCTTTATCGTAATATTTTCAGAAATATGTTTCCTCCTACCTACGTCGAGGGTTTTCACGATCCCGAAGCGGTAAAAGCTATGGAATACAAAGAGCTCGGAAAAACAGGGATGTTTGTGAGCAAATTAGCTTTTGGTTCCGCTACACTATGTGCTCTTTACAATTTAAGGTAAAATTATTTATCATTCGTGCGAGTGTTATGTTAAACGACATGATGTAATAATTATTACATAGCTATATTATTACTGCAGTAACGAAGCAGAGGCTATCGAAACTGTACGTCAGGCAATAAAACAAGGCATTAATTATATTGATACCGCACCATGGTACGGTCAAGGCCAATCTGAGGCAATACTTGGCAAGGTATGCAAAAATTTATTAAAAAGATTACAGAATTTTTTTTTTCGTATATCGAACGACTGATGTTTTATCTCGCATTTATTTATTATAGGCTTTAAAGGGGATTCCGCGCAAAGCTTATTACATCTCGACGAAAGTTGGCAGATATGAATTAGATTACGACAATATGTTCAATTTCACCGTCGAGAAAACTCGGCAGAGTTTTAAAAAGAGTTTAGAATTGTTGGGACTAGATTATGTTGATCTTATTCAGGTAAAATATTGCACATTGTCATTTCATGTGAATAAAATTAAATCTAATAAAACAATTGAACGTTTAAAAAATAAAATTTACAGATTCACGATATTGACTTTGCACCCACAATGGATGTAATAGTCACACAAACTTTGCCGGAATTGTCGAAATACGTGGCTGATGGCAAAGCAAGGCATTTAGGTGTAACTGCATACACATTGTCCGCACTGAAAGAATGCGTCGAAAAGAGTAACGTTGTAGCCACTGTATTGAGTTATTCGAGAAATACTCTCATCGATGACACTTTGTTGGAGTACATTCCATTCTTTAAGGTGCGCATATCATTTCGTGTCGCATATCGCCACGTTTCATGACAATTTCATTAATTATCTAGGAGCATAAAATTGGTTTAATTAACGCCGCCGCACTGTGTATGGGTTTGTTAACGAATAACGGGCCACAGAGCTGGCATTCAGCCTCCGACGAAACGAAGAAACAATGCGCGAAAGCTGCGCAATACTGCAAGGTTCGTTAACAATAGACAGACATCAATTAAAAAGACACATTGTAGTGGAACTATTGTACTTGACTATCAAGTTATCTGTTGCTGTAATCCTGAAAAAAATAACATTATAAAAAAATAACAGGATCGCGACGTAGAACTCAGTAAACTGGCGATATGGCACTCCATGCAATGCGCGGATGTGGACACCAATCTAGTTGGAATACAAAACATGAAGGAGTTGCAGATAAATCTGGATGTGACGCTAAATGGCATTACGGAAAAAGAAAAGACAGTGTTGAAAGAAATTGAAGAAAAGTGAGTTTCATTAAAATTTTTTCTATTGCAATGCATCTTAACTTTTTTCAGCTTATTCTTTTAAACCGGAATATGGAAATGTTTATTCTCTAGGTTTCTATCAACGAAAAATCATCACTGGGAAGGTAAAGACGTCCGTATGTACAAAGAAGGCCTCAAGAAGAAATGAGAAATATATACTTTTATTTCTACTGTTTATATATCATTTATAGAATTCTATGAAATATGTAACAATACATGGAATGCGTAACAAACATTTCGTAAAAAATAATACCCTTCTCTCCGTTATTAGTGAATCTAAAATTTAGGTAATACTAAGCGTAACATTCAGGTAGATCACTATTTGGCTCGAGCACTTTGTTTAATTGAGAACACAGTAACAGTTGATCAGTCTCATTCGCTTTTCAAGAGATTCGTTATCTCACAATTAGCATACTATAAAAATATATCATTAGAATTGAGTGAAAAATGCTTTTTCAAAATTTAACGTAGGTGAGTAATTGTTCTCCATCGGTTTGATCTGATATGTTAATTCGTACATTAATATTGTTATATACGATCTTAGGATAGACTTGTGATACATTTGTTTAAGTTCAAACCCTTTTTTAAAGCACAATTCTCTACCTTCTTCTGTATATTCAGAAGCTACTATATTAGCACAGCTATATCCTGCGTCAATCGCAAATTGTACAGCATCGTTGAGTAGGCATGATGCTATACCTTTTCTCCGATATTGTTCATGCACGCACAGTCTCTTTATCCACGCACTTCGATCTAACCTGTAACTCTTGCCTAAACTGACAGTTCCTACTATTTTCTTGGCTTGTAAGGAGACATCTAACTTGGCTTGATAAAATTGTTCTTCCCTCATTACAGTATAATGTACCTCCTTAGGCTGCTGTGTCATCAGGTAAGGCTCAAACGCCTCAGCAACCCAGAAGCAGGAGAAGGCGTTCGACATGTAAAGTCTGTGGACAAAAACATTGAAATGTTACAATAGATTGTCTCGAATAATTCGATAAGTATCATTAATAATTTAGAACTGATGGTATATTTATTAGATTCATTCAATTATAAATTTCTTTGTCAAAAATGCCAATTTAATTTTCTTTATGCTACATCAGCAAGTTTGGATTATTCTTATAAAAATATATCTAATATTCATTCTTTTTTGTATAAGTTATGTCACTCTGGTTCTTTGACATAATAATATGTCTTTTAATTAATATAAATTGAATAGATTTTTTACAGACTTGATATCAGTAGGCCTGTTTTTTTTAGCTTCCTGCATGGTTCATCTTTCTTCCTTTTCTCTTCACATTGGAGGAAAAAAAAGAGGAAAAATAACTTATTCAAGAAGTTCAAAAGCTAAAAAGAACAGATCCAATAATTATTATTAAGGTCTCTTCTTTTTAATTCTGAATTTCTTGCACAGTTCATTTTTCTTTCTTTTTCCTCCACATTGAAAAGAAAAAGAGGAAAGGCGAATCATGCAAGAACTTTAGCTAAAAAGAATAAACTATAGATTGGTCAGCTCCAAAGAGTTAAACGATTTATGATAAAATACCTCGGAATGTTAGCCACCTCTCCATTGATCTCCGTTAGCTTTGCAGCGAAAGTGGCGTATGTTCCAATATATATCAATGCTATGACTACAGGTACAACTAAGAGGCACACAGTTAACGGCATCCCGAAGAAGATAAACATTATTGCGGACAACAGAATAATCAACTGAAATGTTATCTCTTTGAATAGCATTCCGCAGAATGTGGCACTTAGGGACGACATCACGCAATCTCTGATTAATTTCCTGCAACCGGTCTCGTCGCCAGGCTTGAAGGCACGTACGATTACGATGTGGCTCATTCTCGAGGAGCACTTTAGGTCAAGCTATATAATATGCATCTGCTAGATACGCTGGGTCATCTTATTTATTCCGTTACGTTCTCGTTATTGTTTACTTGTTGGCTCACTATCATTAATTTAAGGTTAGGATACACAGAGCAGCAGAGCACTCATTACTCAAGTTAACTCAAGTATCGCGAGAGCGAGTGAGAAAATTATATCAGTGCCATCTGTGCGCAATGATCCGAATTAAAAAAGATCGCATTCCTATTACGTTATCAGAATATGCCAAAAATGTTGTTACCTATCCTTTTCTCGTCAACGATTTAATATTTTTATCTATTATAATATTTTAAATTACGAGATTTTTTTATCTACAATACATTGATGGCACTTCGTCGATGAGAGAGGCAGTTTCTTCGCATGAAGTTGCTAATTTTAAACACCTGCGTGAAGTTGTCCGCGCGTACTTTGAATTTCTCGCCAGTCATTACAAGTTCGGTGGGCGTCGTGTGCGTGTGATGTGTGCGACGAATCGTCATATCTTTTCGCGTTATTTATTCGTTCATGGCAGATCGTGCGTGTCATAAGCGTCGGAAGTGTTGTGTAAAGCGCCGGGTGACTTTCATATCGTGGTAATGGACCATGTTTTTCAAATCAACATGTGTTGGCCGAGCGAATGTTTGGAGCCTCCAGAATGACGGAATGGCGGCGCGAAGACACGGCATCGGTCGGCGAGTGCAGAGAATCGGTAAAGTAAAATAATTTTCACATCTGCATGCTTATTAATTTTTACCACGTTAATTTAATCACGTGATTTGTCGGAATGAGGCACTCGAATTTGATACTCAATTTTTTATACATTGTGGCGACAAGAACAGAAAGTAGGTTATTAGGTTAGATTAAATTAATTTGTGCGCTTTGTGGGAAGTGTTGTAAAACAAGTGAAAACTTGCGATTTTTTTTTTAAAACGTCACTTGTAGAGGCACTTTTATTCGAATATAAAACTGCTATATCGTGGCAGAACTATTTTACGACGGTGTGCAGCGTTCATTTTTCAATTCTACATGCATCTCGTGTGAATTAATTATAGTATTCGTTCTGCAATATTCCCACCTGGATGATAAAAAATGAATTTAATTAACTATTGTATGGTGCAGTTTATTTCAGTTTATTGCATAAAGCTCATTTTGGACGATCTATTGCATCAGATTTCAGTATAAAATTCTAGTTATAATTTTTGAATGTTGTACACTTTAAATATATACACAGAAAAAAAAATTGATTTTTAAATAAATATTTTTTTAAATAGTTTTAAGTAAATATTTACTAAATGTAAACATATATTTATTTAATAGACAAGAATCATTAATTTTATTTAAATATCATTTTCTTTTATTGAACAAATATTTATTTACTCTAAATAAATATTTACTTGGAACTATTAAAAAAAAATTTACTCAGAGTTAATAATTTTTGTTCAGTGTATATAAATATATTTATATATATTTTATATATGTTTACAATAGATAAATGTATAAAATATATTATATATATTTAATAATAAAAATTATAAATTTATAAAAATATATATTTTATAGATTTAAAAATTAATTATTTAATTATATATTAATATATGAAATATAATACAATAAATATATATATTTACATTAAATTAAATAGTTATGTGTATTTTACATAATTTCTTTTAATATTTTATGGCATATAAAATTATAAATAGAATTTCCGAATTCTGATCAAATTATATATTGTTTATAATTGATTTAAATATGTAAATAAATTTAATCATGAAACATGATAGAATATTAACCGTCTTTTCTTTGTTTAAATAAATTTAACAGCTAATGAGGTTTTCAAATCAAAATTGTTATGACGTATATTTACCTATAGCCCTTACGATCTTCCAGACTTAGTTTATTGAAAAGTATTATGTCTGCATCGGGATCTTGTGCAACATCCTCCTCTGTTTTGTTAGCGGTGCGCTGATATGAGATAACACCGGTGATCGATGCAGTGTTTTCCGTTAACGCATCAAAATCCACCGCCGCAATGTTATAAAATATCATTTGTTCGTTTCTTTGTTTGAGCAATCTTGAATAATATTTAGAATTAATAGTTTTGCTGCATGTAAATTAATGCTTATGAAACTCGAACATTCTTTTTTTATCAAATTACACAGTATTTATCCGCATGCGTTGTGCAAATATGCATTGTTATTAAGAAATATAATTAAGTCACTATCTTCGATAAAAATTGCAAAACCTTATATCAATTACGTAATCAAAACTTTTTAAATTTGTACGACATTTATTTTAATTGTCGATGAGGATAGTTACTTACATTAAAATAATCTTTATATATAAGTGATTTTAACTTACATGCATTGAATTTTGAAGAGCGTTGTAGAATTAGCAAGAAAAATTCTGAAGAACAATATACCAGATGTTTTTAACATATCTTCGGACGTCATTATTGATGCCCTGACTGGTTTACCTAAAATTTATGAGAATATTAAATTAATATACATAAAATTGCATAATTAATTGTTAAAAAAGATTTTAGCAATTAATTGTGCAAAATTAATGTTAAGAGACTTTTTCCAAGTTTATAATTATTTATAATAGTAAATCCCTTAACATTAATTTTGCACGATTAATTGCTAAAATTTTTTTCAACAATTGTGTAATTTTATGTAAATACATATAAGAAATTATTCGTTTAAATAATATGTTTATATGGAATTTCATTTAACATAAATTAGTATTAATAAACAGTATTAATAAACAAAATTAATGTCAATAATACGCTGTTTCAATAGACATTTATTCCAATAAAAAGGTAATTATTCTAATACCGCAAAACGGTGTTTCGGCTTTAGTCGCCAGATAATAGCTTCCCAATGGTCCACGATTAGCCGCATAACCCATCTCTTGATTCCAATTCGTTGATTCCATAGGGAAGCATGTTCCTTTTGCATAGGATATTCTTCTTTGTTGACAAGGCCATGCAATGAATCTGCATTTCTCATTTTGTGAGCGAACGCTCTCTATATAGAGCTGAAAAGCTCTTAAATGACTACACGCTATATTCTTGTCCAATAAATCTTCTATAATAAGTGATAAAAAAAATTAATGATTTGCTACTTTATAAAAGTATAAGTACATTTTTTTTCTAATGGAAAGCGGGTTAAATGTTTTATGATATACCGCAAAACAAATTCAGAACTTTTTTGTCTGGACGTTATCTATAATTTGCTATTAATGTATTGAATGCACATAAAAAATTGAATGATTACATAAAAAATTATGTAATAAATTTAAAAAACTGTGAGAATAAAATATTCCAAAACTTAGGCATGATATAAATTTGTTTCGACAATAATTTTAAAGCAGATATTCATACGGTTCTTATATTTAAGATCGTCTTTAGATGTTATAAACCAATTGCAAAGTTATATTAGTATTTTAAGACATTACTTAAGATAGTCTTGAATAATCGACTATGAATAGCCTAACTGAAGATAAATCAAAATCGAACATAATTACATAATTAAATACATAATTAAATTAAACAACTTAATCGCACTTTGATCACTCTTAACTCACCTTTTAAGTGACTGACCACCACCGAATTTTTAATGTCGGTGCAGCCAGGTTGCTCTCTACCGCCGTTAGGGAAAAAATCGATGTGTCCGATTGGCTTAAGTAGACCAAAGCCGTCCATGAAATCTTGAGAGCCATCGGTGTGAATGACATCGACGAGACGGGCGTCGGTGGCATCCAATTTTCTCGATTTCTCTCTGAACAGATGATGCCTGAAGAATGGTGACGCTGGATCGAGACCTGTTATACGACCCAGAAGTAGACTTTTTCTTTTTAATACTTCCGAGGCGCAGCCAGCCACGTGCGCGCCAAGACTGAAACCGATTACGTGAATGTCGGCGGGATCGACACCCAAATTGATGGTATCTAAAAGCACCAAAGCCAGTTGCCGGCCAACTAATTCGCTATTTGCTACAGCATTTCCGTAAGAAGTGCCCGCCCCCTTTGTCCAGTCCAAGATGATAACATTCGCGTCTTCCTGTATGTTAAATAGAATTTTAAAACTCTCAAAAATGTTTCAACGATGGCTTGAGAATTTTTTTATTTTAAATTGGAAAAGAAAAGAATAATTTATCTAAAGTGTAAAAATTGAAAGATAAAATGCTGAAAATTACTAAATCGAGAAGAAAATTTATGCCGAGTATTGCGCCAACGTCGCTCCCACTGCCCTTGAAACCGTGTATCAACACTCTGAGAGGCTTGCTAACATTGAATCGAGAATGTACGATAGATTTTAAATCATCCCCGTACTGTAAGGGTTCCGGTTTTTGCCGGTCCGCACGTGTATAGAGGAAGAACCTAGTTTGAATTACACTAGGATGCTCTGGCGCTCGTTTTATCGATAAATGCTGTGGCGGATCCGCAAAGCAACCGAGTAGATCTGAAATATTTTTTTATATTTTTCATTATCGGAATACTCATTCGTTTTAGGATATGTTAAAACTCAGCAAAAATAAATCGTTTTATATTTTATCGTGTTATATTTTAGTTTGAAACTCTTTTGGTTTGAAATTTTATTATTTTAACATTCACAACATTAAGAATAAATAAAAATTATTTTAAAATTTATTCGGGAAGAATTTACAATGTAATTGTCAATTTATATTTAATTACTTTATATTAATGCAATAATGGAAATTATTCCCCATAAAAGTAATCTATTGTTATCTTACCGTAACAGACTTTAGTTTTTTCTTCACGAGAGATGGCAAACCGTCTTAGCATAACACGATTCCGTCCCGTGAAAAGTTTGACTGCAAAAAGATACGATATTACCTTGGAAGAATTCAATAACAAGTCTTTAATCGTGGTATTGTACATCCGTTTATTGATCAATTTTTATTTGCCTGATCGCCCCACTTATATTTTACTTTCACCCGGAGCACCGCAAATTATCAATCGTGCAGCATCGCTTCAGTATGATTTCCGCGCTGGTGGATGCTACAGCCTGCGTTCGCATTGAATTTTCGATCTATCACAATATTGCATTATACAATCCTATTATAATAGTTGCGCTGTGAAAGTGTGTCGTATGTAAATACGACCTTAAGGTGCAAAGTACGCCGGTATTTCTCACTTGCAAATCATTGCGAATGTTGTTTCGTGTACATAGTGAGCGTGTATACACGTGGAATTTGTTTTACGTGATTTTTTTTTCTTATACCATTCCCGACGAGAAAATTTAGATATTCTGTTTCCGGCGACTCTCCTTTTCTCTCCTTCATATGCGCGTGCATTACGAATTACAACAATTATATAACAAATATCCGCAAATTATGCAGGACTGTTAAACTGTATTTAATCACTAATTAATCGCGTTTATATACATGGTTCGTTAACTTTACTGCATGTAAACGTGATTAGTAAAGGAGAAAATATAGTTACGTATATTTAAATGAACTTTATATACATACAATAATATCATTTCATTGATAGAATCATCTGATTATAAAAAATATGAAAAAGTTGACAGATATGTGATAAAATCATGCAGTTATCAATTTTAATGCGGCAAGGACGAAAAATTTTTTGTCACTTCTTTTATTAACGGAATATCTGATTTTTATTCCGCGAACTTGTCACGTCCTTTTTATCATCCTGACGTTCATCACATTTGTTAGCTCACTCACCAGGCTGCAATTTTCCGACGGTGGTCGTAACAACAGCAATTATCTGCAAAATAAGTAGAACGCGATAAACGTTAACTGACTGCATCTTGTCACTGAATCGTTGAAACTTCGCGTCCTTCGTTGAAATCGTTGCATCCCGCTTCTGCACCTTCTCCCACACTTTCTACCGCTTCTTCTTCTTCTTATTTCTCTTCTTCTCTCGCCGAAATACTTCGCGTTTCTGTCACGATCGGCACGACGCGCTTTTTGTTTGCCTACCGTCGGGCTTATCCAGGGAACTCTACCCAACTGTAGAAAGCGCACCTTCTATGAGTAGCCTTCTTTTTGCGCAACTACCTTTCCGCTTGCCAGAGCCTAACTGCTCTAACATTCGTCTTAGTTCGCTTTGGATTCGCAATCGAGAGAAATTGATCTATTTTATATCTTTTTTATGTCATCTATGATGTCGTATTTTTTCTACTTTTTCTATTTTTGCACTTTCTAAAGAGATATTAGAAGACTGCAAAAAAAGATAAATCAATGTCATAATTTAATGATTTAAATCTGAAGAACTCTCCTTTTCTTTATTCAGAAATGAAGATCTTGTGTGATCTGTCGAGAAAATATGCCAATTTATATATAAAAAAATATATATATGCATATATATATATATATATATATATATCTATATATATATATATATATATATTCTTAATAATCACCTATAGGTTTAAGTTCAGTGACATTGGCGCGCGAGTACGCTTTCGCTGAATAACTGCAACTGCATTGACATGATGTAACTGTGTCATACTATCCAGAATAAATAGAAACTGCGTACGCGCGGTCGAACATGCGTCGATGCATCGCTATTCGCTTTCACTCAAATAAATTATATGTGACGTGTCCTCTGGCATGAAACCTGACATCGTATGAAATGGAAAACGGATCGATTTGTCCATTTATGAACAAGTTAATAGGTTGGAGTAAATGTGCTAAAGAAGTCTTTTTACATGACTGTTTTGTATAATCGTGTATGAATTATTGTCGAATTAATGTATTGTTACGAAACAGTATTATTTTAGAATGCTTGTTTCTAAAGCAGAAACCTATTTTATGGATCAATATACGGTTAATTTACTTGCAGACCGACCGAGTGAGTTTCGCGATCGTGCATGAACCCTCAAATTATATAAATCGAAAGCAAGTTAATTATAAGTTATGAATATCTCGGTTACGCTTTGCTTATATCGATTTTCCGCATTTACATAATTCTAAAGCAATGCGCGCAAAAGTTGATTCTTAATTGGCGCTTTCAAAACATTTAACTCGGATGATAAATGTAAAAACAGTTATTTGAATCAATAATTTGCTTTAACTTTTTTTATATAAATGTGAAAAAAGAACTAAAAAATTAACAAAAAATATATAGAAATTATATTATTTTTCAAAAATTAATTTCTTTTTGTTCCTATAAATATTAAAAATTGTAATATAAAAATTTTATATATAATTTATGTGTTTAAACACCGACTGAGCTTTACTTATTTTAATTTCTTAAAATTAATAAATTTTGTTTACTAGAACTGTGTACATTTGAAAAATACAGAAAACGAGTATTATCATGATTTTTCGCATTTATATAATTCTGAAGCAATGTACATAAAATTTAACTCTAATTGCCTCTTTCGTAACAATTAACTCGGATGATGTAAAAACAGGTATATTAAATCAATAATACCGCATAAAAACAACAAGCAATAATACCAGATATATAAAACAGCAAGATATATAATATCAGCTGTAAAGACAGCTATTTAAATCAATTAATACCAGGCATTTTCACTTTTTCAATAAACATATAGAAAGAATTAATAAATTAGCAAAATAAAGACTGTTATATCTATTATTATTTTTCAGAATTATTAATTTCTTCTCAATATGAAGATAAAAATTTTAACATGTAAACACCGATTGAATTTTACTTACCTCAATTTTTTAAATTTAATAAATTTTTCAGCTAGTACTGTATACATTTGAAAACACAGAAAACGAACAATTGTCACGTATATGCTTCAGTAGATTTTGTGTAGAAAAATAACTGATATGAAGAAGGGCACAGATACGTACTAGATTACTTATAACATATTTATTTGTAATGTTTTATTAATATACTCCTTACCGTAGACATATATTTATATCGTATGGCAGCATATTATTATGATATTGTATAATATAGGTGAGGTTTGACTGACAGAACGATTCATTTTTTTTTTCTCTTATTACTCTCCGCGGCCGAAGAACGACACACGCTTATTCATTACTCCCTTCCTCGCTCATTCATATCCGAAATCACACACACGTACACGTACGCACGCACATATTCAAACACACACTCGCATTCATCTACGTACACTGGGCTCTCTTAATTATTCCATTTATTCTGCTACAGTCTCTTTCGCACCTTCGTCTCGCATTTTCGCGAATCGACAAAGCCGCCCGAACGTTCTTTCTCTCATTATTTTCCCATGACAGTCTCTCGACTGATATTTCACGTTCGTTCCACACTTCGTCGATTCGTCTCGCGATTAACTCGCGTTCGAACTAATTAATTACGCCGCGCGCGTCACACGCGCATCGACCGCACGCGCGAACCTCTGCTAATTGCGATTATCGCTGGATCGTGCGATAATCGTGATAATTATAGTGATATATAGTCTCATTATATTACTCGCTCGTAACATTATCTCATACTTATCTCGCCTAGTTAAAATATCAATATACATTATAATATACTCTAGTAACGAGAATGCAACACGTCGTTAATTTATTATACTTTGCAACTTAGAAAAATATTCCTGGCTAGCCGCGGCCGCGTCGCGTGCGCTCTCTCGCGCGATCAATCCTTCAAAAGCGCTCGATATTGTTACATGTCTGTGTACATTCGACATATATGCTACATATACATTTATCTATATATATATATATCTATATATTTTTCATCTTTCTAATCCTCAGGGCCTTTTGCAATCGCTCAGATCCACCTATGGAAAATATTCCAAGGGATTCTCTAATTGACTAAATACGTCGATCGAAATCGATCGCTCGTTATTTCCGGGATATAGAGGAAAATTTTCCTTCAGAGGTTATCTATGAATTCTATCGATCCCTCGATTTATTTCGCATAGACGATCGGCGCTCATTCTTTTTTCAACAAACGCGCAGCTTCGTCAAAAAATTAATGTCTCTTTTACTATTTTATGTTGTATTGTGTCACTCGTAAAATATAATTAATGTCGGTGGATAATAATAAATATAATAAATTAAGTATTATATTATAAAGACATGATTTTTATGTTTTGCATTTAATCGATGTTTAATTTCCATTTTTTTCCGTCCGTTTATTACCGGAAACGAATTTTGTCGATTTACATATAAATAATATTTTTTTATACTTCTTCTAATTTATTGGCATAATTATTTTTTATTTTACGAATGACGCATAGGAAAGTATATGCTGAAATAATTTAATGAGCAGAATTGTCAAATTTCCTGGTTCGTTTTCTTCCGTTTTGTCGAATTTAAGAACATTTTAATTCTGCCGATTGTCAATTATAATCAGGCATAACCAGTTTTGATCTCAGTCGATCAAGCACCGGTCATGATCGAACAGAATTATTGACACATATTGCAGCGCGCGTTATGTTATGTCATTAAGAAT
This sequence comes from Acromyrmex echinatior, assembly GCF_000204515.1. The sequence goes on along the minus strand of NW_011627104.1, from coordinate 2,032,476 downwards.
GTCGAGTTAATCATTCCCGCAATTAAATAGCATATTTTGTGCTTGCTTCTCGATCGCGGATGACTCGACGCGGTCGCGATGCAATAAAATCTATGAAAACAATTAACGGAACAACGGTAGTAGTATTACCCCTTTGAAGTTGTCATGCTTTACTATATCTACTGTTGATTCTTTTCCTTTTTTTTTTATATATATCTAATCGGCTAACGAATCGCTTGTTCACGTATCGTTGACTCGCGCATCGGACTAACGCGAATCTAACACCGACTTAAGCGTCGCTTAACAGCGAAACTGGAGTCCTACGTATATCGTGTCGCACACGGTATACTCGACAAAGCTCACTCAGATTAACAATTGAGAACAAAATCAGTCATTTAAGCATTCGAGAATCATGACGACATAATTTTCCCGACGATTGACGATTTTCTTCTCGCTACGAAAATGCAGCAATCGCTTCCGAATTACAACTTAACAAACTTAACAAACATAATAACAATAACGAAAAAAAAAATGAAATGTTTAATACGCTAAATTTTATCTAAAAAAACAAAATCTGTATTTCAGCGCATCGCGCGAATTTATAAAATACTTAATAAATCTCGATTTTTTTCGTTAAAACATTCGACCATAAAATAACCATCAACCTATAGAAGAGTCTCTGAAGACATAATTTTCGTATTGTAAGAAATTTTTTTCGTTTCTTTGGTGTTAAAGTCTACTCGTATCCGCACACTGCGCTCTTGCACTTTCTTGAAATGCGTTCGGCCTTAACAACTTTCTCAATGGACAGGTATATATATATATATTGTATCAACTGTCTCTTCATTAGAAATAAGCATCGCTGGAACTTAATTTGTTTACCTGAAATTAGAAGGAAATTCTATTCTAAATTCAGACAAGCAAATTTGTAGTAATTTTAAAATTAAAGAGAAATAAATTGACGACAGTAATTACTTTTATAATTATGACATATTTTGCACTAATAATAAAATTATGAAGCATAACATCTGATATCATAAATCTTTGCTGTAATATCTGATGTCTTTATATTAAAGCATATTTTGACATAATATCTCCTCTAACTTCAATTTAAACCAAATAGATTAAGATACGTACATTTGTATCACTTATTGGACTTTTTGGGAAAAATCGAAATTTACCAAGTTTGCATTAAGGCTGAACGCATAATTTACAATTGACACATTTGTATATCTCGTTCATCAACACATATTCCCATGTCTCGTACACGCACACATGCAATCAATCCTCAACTTTCAGATAGTGAATTTTCATATTTTCTCTTTCTTTCTCACGTATTATCGGTTCGCATAAGCGGCCAATGATCTGGCATGAGACGCGGCGACGCATCCTCGCAATTATAATGCTAATATACCGACACGCTACTATTTTTTTTCATTTACTTTTAAATATACATCTACTTGCTTGATATAGCGATCAACGATAGTCGTTCTCTTTTTTCTCTCTTTATTACGATTCTTCGTTCGCCCCACTCGCTCTCGCTTTTCAGCCATCTTTACACGCATATATATCTTCGCCTTTTCCCTCTCCTTCTCTTTCTCTGCCTTTCTCGCCCCTTTTTGTATACCTTTAATGCTGCAGTTTCGATTAGAAGATTCAAGTAAAATTATTAAATGCTGGCAATAATATTTATCTAAGTCGCGACGATAGTTCTCGATTACTGCATAAATACTGATAGATATACTTGTTCATGGTTGCACCATCATTTTCTAGTACCTCGTCGAGTATCTTTCTTTTTACTTTACTTTTGTTTCACTTTCTCTCTCCCTGTCCCCGTTTTTTATTCTTCGTCATATTTATACCTTCCTCATATTTTTTTTGTATTTATATATTTATATCTATATCTCTTGCATTTTTTACTGTCGCTTCTATTGTATTCTTCCGTTTCGCTTCCTTTTCGCTCTCCACTTCTGTCTTTTCTCTCTCCATCATAAATATATTTGTAGAGTTAGAATTTTCAATTCATAGAACGATTTAATCGTCCAGTCATTCGGTTTTATTTCTGTTTTTATATGTATTCTTCCCCTTTTTTTTCTCTCGCGATCACTCTTACTTCACCATCTGTCCCGCATTCTCTCATCAGATGCATTCTCTACCTTTCGCTCTTTCAATATTAACAACTATAGTCGTTTAGTCTCGTAGACGTCGATTACTCGCCGATTACCATGATTTACTTCAAATCGTTTTTCGTGATTACAATCTTGGTAGCGTACATATATCATTCTTGTATTCCGTATAATTATTACAACTGATATAATTAGCAATCTGATATATTTGATATAAAAGAATTTGATGACGTTGTTACTTAAATTTAACGAATTTGTATCCGTTTGCAATATATTATTAATCAGTTTTACTCGTAATTAATTGAGTTTCTTTTTGTATATTTTCATGATATAATTTACCGTTAGTTAATAAAAAGAGTTATAGTAAAAAACAGGATATCTTTAATTTTCAGAATATTTCTAATTATATAGAAAATAATTCTATTTTGCAATCCCCGATACTTCTGATTATTTATTGTATTATTGTACTTATCGTTAAGCTACTCTCTCATTTTTGGTCATTTCTTATTTTCCGTCACACTTGCCGCGACTTGAGTGAAAAGAAAAACTTGAATTACGAGTATGCGAATAGGAAGGATCGATCGAAAATAGTCTTAGATCTTCGACGGTAATTAACGTCTTGCATATTTCCCTTCAGTAGTCAGTGTATGATACATTTAGTAATTGTGGTTGCACATTCGCACTATATCTTTGAGTTTCGACTAACAGAGAGTTTACAGGCTTGTCTCTAAGCACTAAGAATAATCAATCTTTCCCCCTCTTTCTTCTTCGCGCGATTATGATCGATAATGATATTGTTCGCAATGATGCACGCAATGATATAAAGGGTCTACGGGAGAACGAACGCGTCTCTGTGTCTTATATCTGTTTAATGCGGCTAAACAATGCAGCGATTCATACAGCGCAGCAGGTATGGGAAAGATTATATGAAAATGACTGCAGCGAAAAGTGATGTTTTCGCGAAACAAGCAATGACACGGTCGAAGAATGGAGGATCGTCGCCAATCGCGCGAAGATGACGCTCGTCCTCGCGGAACGTCGAACGAATTATTTTATTTTTCTGGATTTTCCGCGCTTGTTTTCTTATAAAACTGGAAGAAGTAAGTGAAGTAGAAATTTCCGATCGTCGAAACGGTTACATGCTCGGTTCCGTCACGTAAACTGGAAGTCGTAGATTTGTGCGAGCTACGTGCTGGATGAAGCGTGGAAACGAAAACGAAGATCGGCGCCGATTAAAGTTAATGACATAATTTAGAATTTTATTTGTACTGGCTCTCGATTTAACAATAAGTCCAATTCGCATTTTACATCGCAAGAGTATGTAGAAATTCGGCCGCGGCATTAATTTCTGCGTCATTGTTGATGTCTGATAATGTAGTAGGATTTTGATCGTAGGGTCAATGTGCAAAAATTGGCTTGCGGAAATTTGTCTTCTGATATAATTTTAATACTGCAAGTAGGTGCCTGACTGTCCTTTCTTTAAAGATTAAATTAGACAAGCTAATTTTTAAAAAAGGGATTCCATTTTAGAAAAAGAATAAGTATTTTTATTATTAAAGATTCCAGTGGTTGCAGCTTTTCATAAAATTTTTCTTGATGAACAAAATTTATAAATGTTAGTTAATCACCAAGTTTTGCACGTCACATCTACGCCTTCTCTACTGCTTGGTAGATGAAAAAAAAAACAAAATAGAATAAGAAGATACTACGTAGCAAGAAAATAAAAGTAGGAAATTTTTGTTCAAGGTACAAGACGTGCTTCCCGATTAACTGTCGGGTCTAGGTCGAAGCTGCGACTAATTCTAAAAGCGTGTTTTTCGTTCGTTTCGATCGTACGAAACGCAATTCTCTTCTCTAACAGTTAATACAATTGTGAGGCCCATTTTGTTTTATTTGTTTTATCCCTAACGCACCTTTCGCTCGCTCTCCATCTTCTCACAATCCTAAATACAAATCACGGCATATCGAGGGCTCGCAAATTCTCTTTTATGTTCGTATAGGCCCATCTATTTTTCTTTGTCTAGAAAAAGAAACATGTCTTTCCTCTTTGTTTCCCTATGATATGTAGGACGATGAAAGCTTTAGGGTAACCCTATAATCTAATGATGCCCCTGCTCAATAAAAGGTGGAAACGACCAGACGATCCATTCGATTATTTCATTCTCACATCAACTGTGAGAAAAATCCTAAGAAACGTTACTTCGAACGGGGATGGTTTTACATTGTTTAAACTATTCGAATTAAGACTTTGCATTGTTAATTGCACTTTTAAATTTTTATAAAGAAATCTTGATATAAATATCCTTCGTACGGCTTTCAGCTTAGTTATGTATAAATGTTTAATAATATTGGATATATTACTTTATATAAAAGTGAAATAAAAAAGACAAGATGACTCTCATAACTTTATTGAATAAGTATATCACTGTAATTTTCAAAGTAAGATAAAGTATTAGTCAACATTAATGTTTTGTGTGATTTTATATACGTAACCATCACGTTCGGAGCATCGTTTGATGATCTCCTCGGCATTATCCACAATTATCTACAACTCACACGTTTGCCTAAGTAGGATGCATCCTAGATGGGATATGTGTGTTCGGAGCGATTTCGAATGATATACATATTTCGATAAGTACAACACGAGAAAAGCTACGCTCGAAAATACAGGTGTACATATACATGACGTGTGTGTATGCGCGCGCGCGTGTATGTATATATGTATATATACGTGTGTATGTGTGTGTGTGTGTGTGTCCCGCTTCCTCTCCAAAATCGTGTTGCGTGTACGCGATTAAAATCTTATTCACGTGACAACTGAAACTGAAATTCATTATTTACAAGCAGCGTCTTCGCATCCCTCCTCGACCTCCTCCTTTCATGCACGAAACTCTCCCGAGAATTGCGCTTCGCGATTATGTAAATTATTATTATCGCTATTATGTACAGCGTCTCGTATCTCGAGAAACGCTTCTCTCAGGGAAAGGAACGTCACCTCGGCTTTTCTCAAGCTTGAGAGAAATTTCCGTGGGAAGGTGAAAACGTGATACTTTTCCGCGTCACTGCGTAATTGCACAAGGAATATTGTTAGTTCCAATCGTGAAAATTTTAAATTTGCATGTGTTAATATTAATGCTAAAATACAACAATTAGAAAAGATTAGAAATGATACTGAAAACATTTCCAGAAAATGTAACTGTGATAACTTGGAAATATTTGATACAATGGTTAATAAATATTTGATATACATTTAATGCAAAGGATATCCGTACGTATTGCGTTTTCACCGTCGCAATTCAATTTCCTTCGACATAAAACTGAATGCGATTGCGTCGACAGCGAGATGGGATGGTTATACGCTTATCATTAATATTCCAACTATTAGCTATTATTATCTGTTCAAGGTCATTGAGCACCAAAAAGGAATGACAGTACATTATTACATTCTTTTTTTCTGCTTTACTTTTCCGGCGACTATTTACAACGCTAACATTCTCTACACATGTCGCGTCGCGATCGGTGACTCGAGAAATTCGACTCTTCCGCGATCTTCTCGCGTATCTTCGGCGTACGGAAAATATTCTCCGCGAATCGCCTGGCATCCGGAAGAACGAAGGAAGAGCAACGTAAATCGTAGCCAACCTGTGCTAAAAATCGTCCCGAGGTTTTCTTTCAAGTGTCGCTCCCTGTCGATTATTTTCCGACGCGAAAAAAATCGGAGGCATTGGCGATTTTTTTGGATTTTTCTCAGATTTCAAAAATTTTGCGGTTCAAGTTATACATGGGATTTCTCGAAGATACCGTTATTATCGAAACTAAAGATACGCGACAATGATCGTTGCAAAATACCTTTTTTTTCTCATCGGAGGCTTAACCGCATTCGCGATTGATTCATCCGCGTTTATTAGAATTCTCTCTAAATTTCTTTTTTTAATAAAGCTACTGAATATTAATCCTCTGCCGATCGTAAACGATCCCGTTTGTTTGGATGGAATCGGAAGGACTCAATCGATAATTTTTAAAGAAATCGGAAGGACTCGATTGACACAATAAATTCTTCCGCATCTTTTATAAACGATCGATTGTGCAGATATAACATTTGTCAACCTCGCGACGATTCGATGACTTTGGGAAACAGCTAAAACTATATGTATAATGTACAAGTGTTAGATATAGAAAGTTCGATAATGATAGCTCATTTATGTACGAAATTTATGGTGGTCGGAGCGCGGAAGAAAAACCGATGCGCCCCGCTACGTTTTGCTTCTAACTCATAGAAAAATCATGAAAAAATTTTTAGTTTTTCTTTCTTTCTCTTTTTCTTTCTGTCCTTATCTCTCTTTGTTTTTTAGAAACGTTTCAGTATGACAAACGTGGTCCATCGTATATATATTTATATGTAAATGCTAATATCCCAAGATCCAGTAGACTTGTATGTACGACATATTAATGTTCGAGAATATCTTATAATGTATTATAATTATTAATATCGCGTGCGGTTATATATGTAATTTACAAACAATATATGTGCAATAGCAATAGTATATTATTAAGTTAGAAATATTTTAACTTGTGCGCTCCGTCTCTTACAGCGAAAAATCAATTTGCATAGTTAAAAATTTTTGCGTTTCTTAAAAATAATAAACTGATACACTTAGAATAAATTAATTGCTAAATAAGTTCTAATGTAATTATATTAATCTGCCTAAAAAATGAAAATAAAATAATAAATTATTATTATCATACTTTTGTCATTACATTTAATTAAAATTTTGTTAAAGAAAAAATTTTATGACAGATTTTATAAAAAATTTTCAAAAATTGTCGATAAAACTGTGTTCTTTATATATATATATCGCGATTATTGATTTATAGCATAAAAAAGAAACTATATCTAATATATATATATATATATATATACATATATAAAAATCCTTATATAAACGTGCTTGCAAAACCATTCAATCGAGACGAATTCTAAAATCGAATATACAAGTCTCTGGATCCTTTTAACGCGAATTTCTTTGTAAGTAATAATAATAATTTGTCGATCAATGAAATGCGATTGCACGAGAGAATCAGGTAATGCGAGCAGGTTAAAAAATTATATTTGTATATCGACATTATGCCCCTTGCTCGTTCATTGTTCCATTTTTCTATCATTTGACACCTATGTCTCACATAATCGTAAGCAAGTCCTGCGAATTTCTAACGCGACTCTCGAGCGTTCTTAACTGACTTTTTTTTCTTTCCCCGCAAATTTTGTTGTTACGCGTATCTTTTCATTCTTTGCCATTTCATAACCTGTTTCTTTCGTATTCATTCAACTTTTTAAATCCGATTTTGCAAATCGTCTGCGAATTCATAATGAGAGACTAGATTCGACTGTCCAACGTGACCAATCAATAGCGCGAGATCGGAACATTCTCTGTTTCCTATCTATCGTTTCTTATTGAAGGAAGAGATACGAAGGGGAGAAAAATGATAAATAAAGTGTGGGGATCGCGATTGTGTGGGAAAGTCGAGAGCACGATTTACTGCGTTTGTTTGGCGTTTCCTGTTTCTTTGCTTAGCTCAATTTGACCAAGGGGTTATTCTGCACGAGCGATACGAGGACTCTCGAAGGACCTCGTGTTACATCCAGTCTATGGCGCGCACGAACAGAGGGATATATTTCGGAAAAATTATTACATTACCATTTATTGCGTATATATGGGACGTACGAAGATCCCTATGAGTAATATCCCCTAAGCTTCCGTTATCCTGCCGATCCTCCGGCCGCGTTTGTCACGTTTTCTCTTCGTCGAAGGGGAGAAACTCACGAAAAATTGCACACCTTATACTTTGTAATGTTTCATCGATAGTTGCAAATTTATACAGGCACACATATAATAATTATCTTAAATATCGTTAGATATTCTTGGATATTCTTATAGACAATGTTTTTTTCTCGGTAAATACAGAAATCTGAAGATCGTTTTGGATATTTAGATATCTAGTATCTTAGATATCTATACTTTATAGAAACGCATCGTCTCAGAATTTCTGTAAATTTTAATAAAGACTAAACGTGACTCTCGCCGCCATTGAAAGATTTTAATTAATTTTAGATTAAGAATCCGCGTCAACGGATATAAACTATCTTAAATTAATTCACTGGCCATATCCTGGACTCCTTCCGAGCGACACGTATCGCGGCTCGTTAAGTCTTGAGTAATATGTATATATATATAATGTGTATGTATATAATGTATATAATATATATGTACGTAGGTATAGGTATAACAACAGTCAATTATATAAAATTGCGGCAGTGTGTTTTCGCGTATAATAGTTGAACATACTCTCATTCTCTTTCTCTCTCTCTCTCTCTCTCTCTCTCTCTCTCTCTCTCTCTCTCTCTCTGTTTGTCTGTCTCTTATATAATCAATTTATTACTAAAATCAGGACGGCGAGGAACACTGGATACCATCTTTGTGTCTGCATCCCTTCACGATGTATTAAGTCGATCATATTGAAAAACCAAAAGACCTCATATGGGTCTTCATGTGTGTATAAGCCTACAAATGTATATAATGATAGAATGTATGATTCTGAAGCACAAGCAATATTGTAAGTCATATTAAAGATTTCTCATCAAGGACGCGAACATCGATTGAACCACATTTATAAAATAATACATATGATACACACAATTTCCTTTCTACTATGCTGTGAACGCTAAGGTAAGGTAACGTTAATATGTCATACGATAAATGACAATATGGTTTGCATTTATTTTATTTAAAGTCACTATTCAATTCCTCTACGAGCGAGTAGAGACGATAGGAACTAATTGACACCTTAATCTGATGTGAGTCATTCTAATTTAAAAACACACTTGGGACACCTGCGAAAATGAACGAAGGTTAATCAAAATATCGCACAGTATCGGAGCAAGATTTACAATTGAAAAAAATTGACGTAAATCGAGGACATAAATTGCAAACTTATGATATCTATAAACAAAGTACTTGGAAATTCGCAACATTGTGAAAATAGATCGTACTTAATATATATTTTATTTGATTCTCGTGAGCAATAATTCATAGCGAAAATATAATCCTGCCAATAATTTTAGTTCAGAGAGAAGTATTAATTAATATTTCGAAAACAGGAAAAACGAAGGAATCGCGATTGACTTTTGCTCGCGGACTCTATTTTTGCGAAGAGGAATTTTCGCTTCTTTGAAAAATTCATTCTTAAATCTGCGGGGAAATGAAAGAGGACACCTCGGTACCCGGCATTCACTCGCACGCAGGCACGCACATCACACGTACGCACGCAAGCACATCGAACGACATTCACACAGTCTGGGGGCTGGAAATACAGCTAGGATTGCGACTCGTATATGTATACGTATATATGTACACGTTACATTCAGCTATACAATTAGTCTCGATTTCGCGGCTACTTCAATTAAAACTTTACCCCTCTCTCCGTCTCCTCTCGCCCCGTCGACTTGCCCTTCGCCCTAAACCCTTAAATATTCTCGCGCGATAACGCTAACTGTGCGGAAAGATGTGATTACGCGGATGTGTATAATATCTATTTATACGTGCGTGTTTATACTGATTACAATGCTTCTTTTTCTTCACCACGAACCAAGCCACGAGCGAGATCATGCGATAACGATGTATTACAGCGATAACTATGAGAATTAGTTACGATCGGCGCCTCGTGGCTTCGCTTCGGATTGTAGTGCGTGATTTCATCGTCGCTCGATCGTTCCCAACAATCACGGCGACGACGGCTGCGTCTACATTTAATTCTCCTTTTTTCACCTAATCGTTTGTTATCTTAATATTAATCCATTCGCGCGTCTCTCCCTTCTTTCGCGCTCTCATTTGCTCACTCTCGCACTCTTCCTCTCGTTCGATCGTCGTTTTACAGCTTTAAACGTATAATAATACTGGCTATTTTTTACTCATTTTTACGTTCCCTTTTTAAAAGTATAGGTAATTATTCGTAGCATTTTCTCTCTGTTTACTCGTAATTATTATCATTTTCGGTCAGTTCTTCCCGCGGCTTCTTCTTCCCTGCATCACCTCCTCTAACCATTCGTGACCCAATCTCGGACAATTGATCGCCCGGTATTGATACAATAGCCAGTTGATTGCCCGATACTATATCTATACGCAACATGTCCAAACGAATCCGCCTATTGTCGACATATAGAAACGCCGCCATGTCCTCGCCCTTCCCTCTTCTCCAACGTATGTATAACATTTTTATGTATATTATGTATATCTAGTTTAGCTGTTTGTTTGTTTATCAGTTTGTTTGTTCATGTATCTTTTTTGTTTCTGTATACGAGAGCTAGCTAATGCTACAAGTAATAGTTTTTTATCAAAAGCACACACGTAATATCGTGACTAGTCTACGTATGTATATATAATATGTATATATAGTATATCGCATATAAACTGATTATTATGTATGTCACGTGCGCCTCTCTTTGTTGATCGGCTTGCTTAAGTTCTGTGTGTTGTGTATTCATGTGGATCGTGTTGATGTTAGTAATGTCGACGATGACGACGCGGAGGGACAACGTTCTTTTCTTCTTCTCTTCTTTTTCCTCCCCCTTAGTGGCCCGGAAAAGGGCATCGAAGGCAAGGTATGCGTGATGAATCCATCTGCGATCTAACATCTGCTTCGAGAGACCATTATTTGAAAGGCCATTACGTGTTCTCGGAGAAACTCCTGTGACGTGATGGAGAATTGAATGTGCAGTGTTTGAATTATTTGACTCGCTTTCCCAGCAGTGATGTAACATAAATTGTCTTTAACTCCTTACAGTACTAGTCTTCGGTCCAAGTCCCTTCTGGCAGAACGATATCGGTTCCTGATTCATCTTCCTACGACGAGTAACGATCATAGTATCCACGCCTCTTCGTTTGGTTGCTCGACCGTCTTCGTAGCGCTTTCATTTTACAGCTATATTTAATTACATACAGTAATAGTACTTACGTATCGCATTTTATTTCTTACGAAATTTAATTTCGATTAGAAGAGGCGATAAATCCAGACGTAACATTCGAGGGAGAAATTACTATCACTCTTTCTCTGATCGAGCTAGATCATTTCTCTATCTGCTTTTTCCTCTTTTTTTTTTGCTCTTTTTTCATTTAACTTTAACTTTTCCTCGCGAGCAAGCATATCCAACATAATAAACTGGAATCAATCGACTACCGTAACTCTTTGGGGTACGTAACGAAGATCCTTATGAATCGAATAGCACCGTGCGAGACTTTCGTCCAGATCACTTTAACATGCTCATCCTATCTCGTTATTTAGAGCTAAACGATTTCAGCCCTGAAAACTCGAGAATATTTATGAAATGACCCTACAAAATTAACAATTTTAATGAAATTAACTAAGTCGCTTTCTGCAAATTCGGTTTATTTTCCGAGCCGGTTCAACTTTCGGCTTGTTCTTCTGTCAATACTACACGTACGAATTGATGAAGCAGCTCTCAAATTTGTCTGCATTCTTGAGGAATCGTCGTCTCCGTGGCCTCTCCGTTACTTGCTACGCACACTCGCGCGATGACGGGGGTCACAATTAGTGCGTCTTGGGTATATGCTGATGTCGATCGTCATCGCTCGCTTCGACGTCACCCTCGACGCCCTTCTCGCCCTCCTCAGGATGCTGGGGATTACCCTCCTCGGTGTCAACGCTGCTTGTAGGTGTCACCTGCTCGACGCCAACGCCCGCACCGGCGCCGACGCCGATGCCGCCCGACGTACTAGATGTCGTTGTCGTCGTCGTCGTCGTCGTCTCGTCGCTCTTTTCATATCCCAAACTGCCCAGGAGGCTCTTGTTAATCGGCTCTGGCGAGGCCTCTGACTCCTCGCTGCTAGGTGAACCGGGAGACGAGACTATCACCTGCGCGAACAAAATGTACCCACCGTCAAGGTGCGTCGGTTAGTCGTGCTCGACGCTGGATACGGTTGTTCAATTCATAAAGATTGATCAGACGTTTCGAACTTTATGATATAATAAAAAAGAAGAAATGAAGAGAAAGAAGAGAGCATAAAATTTATATGTATAAAAATAAATGTTTACAGCTTGTTTATTACCGAAAGTTAAATAATTAATATAATTTTTTCATCTACTAAAAATAATATATTTTTAAACAATTTCTTGAAATGTTCGAAACACTTGATCACAACTTCCTGGATGACACTGTATATATATTCTCTGGATTACGTATTACGGAAGGATAGTTCCCAACTGTAAGTTCAATAATATATAAAACTTGTATATAGGGATCTATACCATCAAAAATTCTTCTAAACTGCAATTTCATTCTTATATTTTTCAAACAAAAATTGACTTATATTGCGAATGAAATCTAATATGTTTCTTCAAAGAAAATTTTTAATACATAGTTCTGCGAAATCGTTTTCAAGTCAGCTTTGCGTAATTTCGCGAATACCAGACAGTCGTAGAAGTAGAATGCAATTGTGAGCATACGCAAAAATATGTGCTGTATCAACGTAGAAAAGTATTTACAAATACTCGGCATGTTGGCGACATTTAGATCGTATAAAACGTGATGGCATGAAGGTAGAATGAGAGAGTTACATAAATGATGAATGTTTCTCTGATATCTGAATCGGGCCATGCATGTGACAACGAACTAAAGGCGGATGTACACGATAATGAAAACGATAATAACGATGATACCTGTGCAAGAAGCGGCGTCTCTGTGCTGTCAGCGGTTTGGTAGAGCCGGCAATTTGCGCTTGCTCTGAAGAATACGTGCCCAAACGAAAAAAGATAAAGAAGACAACGTAAATTGTTATTATAATAGGAATGACGTCGAAACTATATACACAAAATAGAAATCATATCCCCAATATATGCCCGTGAGAGGTACAGAAATGACATTGAGACATGCACGAAGGCATTTTGCATAAATGATATACATGAAATATACATAAATCTGTCAAATTTATATCGCGACATATAATGATTAATGATAATAATAATAAATGATAAACACAAACCATTTCGACTAAGTATGTTTCTCAGAGTAATAAAAGTTATTCTTGACAAAGAAAAAGTTTCTCAAAAATAAATTGTTCTTTTTTAATTAGTTTGTTCTCTAAGGTCCCAGTTTCACAACTAACGGTGAACTAATTCTAGAATTGGAAAGAAATAAGAAACAAGTTGAATCTCGGTTAAGAGTTAATCATCAGTTGTGGAACTGAGCCTAAATATTTTTTGTAAAAATTTCTGTTTAATTGGATAAGTTCTCTTAATTATATGAATCATTATAGTAGTTTATATTGTAATTTTTTTTATTCTGATGTGATTTTTTTTTTATTCTGATGTGATTACAATTTTTGAAATTATTTTTGAGAATGACTAATTATTGACAAATGATCTAATTTTATAAACATTACATACTCCTCGAAACATGCCAAAATGTTTGCGAGTTCGTGATAAATGGAAGGTTTTTGATCGAAACCTCATCGTGATTGAAAATATGTAAGCAGGGCGAATCAATAATTACTAAATAGCGTAGATTCTTTGGCAGCGCGTCGCGATTGAGGTTGTTTGCGAAGCGAATGAAAAAGAAATAGAATCGGTACTTTATCTACCATGCTGTTCATCAACATTTCAATATGCATAGTGAGAAGAAGCGAAAATGGAGGAAAACTTACAAGGGAACCAAGTATCTTTCTTCGATTTTGATGAGCTTTGAATGTTTTCTAGACAAAAATAAGTGACATATTTTTTTATACGTATCTTAATACACTTTTAAAAGGTGGAATGCCTCTTCGAAAAAATCAATTCTTTTCTCTTCTTATTATTTCGACAATATTCTCGAAGCTATTATTGTCGAAATAATAGAAGAATAAGAATGAGAAAAAAATGTTTGAAATTAATCCTGTGTGTGAATCATTAGTCTTTCAAGGAACAGTCAAAATTTCAATAATCTAAGTTTCCCCTCTGTATTTTGCTACATAAAAAAAGCAATATAATATCTGAGTTTAAAATCATTTAAAATTTAGAGATGTATAACAAAAAAATTTTTTGCCGATTTTTCACAACTAATTTGTTAAGAGAAATATGATACTGGCATTATATTTTTCTTAATAAATTAGTTGTAAAAAATCAACAAAATTTTTTTATTTTGTATAAGTATACCAATATATATTTTTACATTATTATACTAAATACATGACGTTAGTGTGTGTGAAAAAGTAGCTCAAGAGTAGTATTTTGTAATTATAATGAACAAATTAAAAAAAAAACTTTTTTATATAGCTCTACTTATCTTTTTCCAATTTTTTTATGGAAAAAAAATAGTTTTTAACATCGAATCCGAACGGCTTTTTTTCAGAAGAGGTTTTCATGGCAAAGATACTCTCGGTAGTTTGCCTTTCGAGGGATGATTAGTGCTTTTAATCACACAAGATGATTTTTTTTAAATGTGGTTTCTTTTAAATGCAGAAAAAACTGCGTATGTAGGGATCGAATCCGAATCCACAGATCACAAGTCAACCGCTCAGAACGTGAAGCTATTCGCGCTATCAGACTAAATATGTATAAAAGAATGTGCCCCTTATTTTCTAAAAAACAACATATTCAAAGCTCATCACAAAATCGGAGAGGAACACTTGAGTCACTAACCTTGTTAGTAATTAGTATATACTCAAAATATTCATATATTGGCAAGCGTCTTCTCAATCGATTCTTCTGGTTCCAAAGTTTTGAATTGCTCAAGCAAATTTACGCAAGTATGCAAATTCACGAGAACCAAAAAATCAATATAGTTGACCCTTGAGGAGACGCACTCTTTCTAATCCATTTAATAAAGATATTATTGGTCACGTATATTCTTAAAGTTACTGTGATCTAGTCTACATTTTCTGTATTTAAATTTTCATAGACAGTTTAAGATAAATGATCTTATAAATATTTGTAATTCAATGAAAAGCATACGTAACGAAAAAAAGGCCAGAACTTGCTCGTTCACTGTTTAGGGTTAACATTCCTTGGACAACAACGATGAATCGTGCGAGAAACGTACAATTATTGGCGACCTACCTGTCGAGGCTTGACCGGTGGTGGAGGACGAATGGAAGGCCCGAGGACTGCGGCTACCGTAGTTTGGGGTTGATGATGAAGTGAGGGTGGCTGCTGCCAAGGCAGCCCTGTGCGTCCCAATGTTCCCTGCAGTTGCACATGTTGCTGCAGCTGCTGCTGCACTTGCTGCTGCGCTTGCTGCAGATGCTGCTGACTGCTGCTGCGCTCGACTACTGGCATAACTCGAGGAAGTGTTGAACCGACTGAAGAAGTCTTCCGAACTGTCTGTGAAATTAGCTACTAATTACTCGACTCTTAGCCAATGTTTTTTTTTAATGCACATCAGTAACTAAATCCAAATATAATAGAACAATATTAAATTAAATATATATCGATATCATTGACTTAATTTCGCGAAAGAGTAAAGTCTTTTACGTAGATTCATGAAGAACGAGTACATTACCTGACTTAACTGGCCAAATCTCCAACAAATACTTAAGCACGGCGATTGGTTGTTGAAAATCTAGTGGAGGTCCGTTTTCTTCCGAATGTAACATCAATACCGGGCCGAAACAAACGGCGAGGCTTGCCGGTGACATTTTATTGCATTGCGACACTACCATCGCCAAATGATCCAGCAAATAAATCAACGTGCACTATTCAATCAATAACACACGTTATTAAAATCTGAATATGATTGTGAAGTCTCGTTGTATTTAATTTCTCTTTTTCTAATTAGAATCAATATGCATTTAAAATAAAATTTTACAGATACATACCCTGTTGACCTTAGGCAAGCAATCTAGTATACTGAACATAAGCTTAGCATTGCCCTGCGGGTCGTCCGGCAAACAAACAGCCAGTGCATCGACCATCATCTGGTAGAGGCACTTCGTGAAGAGAGGTTCTGGAAGTTCTCGTAAATAATCCTTTAGTACACCTGAAAGAAACGATTACAATCGGTACTTCACATTTTTCTCTGAATGCTTTTTCTTATGTCTCATTTTATGGTATATTACCAGTAATGACGTTGATGTCCGGCACGTTGTCGGGTGACAAATTTACGGACCGTGCATTCCTCTCGAAAGCTTCCCTAAGTATCCTCTTCTTAGTCGCCGAACCGCATAGTCTGTACAAACCTATTGCACGAAATAAAACAATGGCTTTTGTCATGGATACATATGAACACCTACAACTCGATTTTTTTAAAGTATTATTTGTTCGATATTTACCGATAATGTCAAGTCCTCTTCTCTCCACCTCTTCGACGCAACGCCATACAATAATTGGAACATTTGGAATTCCCATCGCTAAAGCTGTAGAAACTCCACCGGGAACTCCACCAGTCTTGGTTTCTCGACTTACCTATTTAGTTAGTACAAAAAAAATGTTATTACATCTTAAGATTTAAATAAGTTATCAAATTAATTATTATAAGAAGATATTAAATCTGCACCATTTTGAAAAATTAAAGATTGATATATTTTTTCGTTATTATATTCAGGAGTCTATATTAATTTTATTTTTGATATAATTTGTCATCGTAAAGAAATCATTATAAGAAAGAGAACTTACCACTGTATCCAAATCAACTCCGAAGAGAGGCGCTACCCTCGTAGCTAAGGATATGACCGGCAAACCCCTTCGACGGAAAGTTTGTTGGGCGTCGGTGTATCGCAGTTTTAAATAAATCGTGCCACGTGGCTCGACTTTGACGGCCAGCTGATGTTCTGGCGATTCCTTTAGTAGACTCGCCAAATGCACTGATCCCTTGTAACAGAGTTTGTGCCTGTACTGTGGGTCCCAAGAATAAACGAGCAGATCCAGCTGTCGATTGCCTACGAGATCCAGCTCGAAGGTTTCGTCCCAGTCAAACATCAAATCGCCGGTTCGTACTACCGTGCGCGCTTTATGCACCCTGTCACACTCCAGTACGCAGTACAAGTCTCTTAAGCCGCAACTAGCTGTAGGTTTTTGCAAATCAATATATAATTATTAAAACAAAATTATTTCGTAGTATTATTGCGTAAAATTTTTGTATTCGAGATTGTAACATTACACGTGTTTGAAATTAGAGTGGGGCAAGTGTAGAAACGTATGATAATTATTTTATTGACATTTGCCAATCTCAAACGACGTACAAGCATATAGATTATTTCAGCTAACGCACCTAAATTCGGCTGGCCTGAGGGAGTGGAAGGTGTAGTGGCGGCCGATGAGGTCGTAGTCGATCGGAGACCGCGCCCCGCTAAAAGATGGACCGATAACAATCCGCTGACTCCACTTGCCAAATCACCGCCAGTCGTCTCTCCGAGCGAGCTCAAAATCGAGCTCGTCGAGCTCGGAGTGCCCACAGTCGGTGGCTTCTCTATTTTATATTTGAGGAATTCTGTGAAATGAGATAACCTTTCAATATTCTCAATTTTACGAAATGAGGCGGTAGACAGATACGCGATAGACTGTCTAATCACCCGCAGGATTAATATCTAGCAGTATTTGACCCTGAGTTCTGGTAGGCGTTGGGGTAGGTATGCTCCTCGTTGACTCCAAATCCAACAGGTTCCTGATCCTTCTGACCGATGTTGCCCGTTGGCTCGCGGAGCTTGTTAGTGAAGCTTTCTGGGCTGCCAGCGATGTGCGCGCGCTTGAAGCCACCGAGGCTGGCCTCGGATTCGTTGTACCGCGATGGCATGTCGAGCTAATCGCTGTTGACGCTCTCAGATTCGCAAGATTGACTTGTTGAGCCGAGGCCGATCTCGTCGACAAACGATCAAGCGTAGTCGAGAGCGGCCTGTATGCACCGTAACTGCCGTAGTCACCCTTCATTAACCAGAAATACAGAGTACTTCATTAACATGCATTCATAGCTTTTCAAGTGTCTGCTTGGTTAATATTATTAAGTTCAAAATAGAACTACAAATTAAATCTGAGAATCTGTCAAAAGTAATAATAATTAACCTACATCTAAATTTGAAAAATCGGAAAGCTATAATAATTAAGTAGATAAATTTATTTTTTGATTGTCTTTTAGATTATTAATTTATTTTTATCCTTTTGTTTGATTTTTATCTATTAGGTGCACAACTAAGTTCTCGCTGTTATTTTGATGAATATGCATCAAAATAACAGCGAGAACTTAGTTGCGCACCTAATAATTGTATATTTATCGAATTTTAATTAATACTGCTAAATTAAACAAACCTTTAAAGAATTATAAATAAAGCTAATGATTGCATGATAACATTGAAAGAGAAAATGAAAAATTTACATGTAAATACATTTTGCATATTTCTCTCTGACACATTATTTATTATTCATTTTTATCTTAAGAAGTTGGTTTCGGACTTATTCGAGTAAACTAATATACGAGTATAATAATAAATTATCAGGAAGAGGAAGGCAAAATCTATTCTGTAGTTATTCGTGGCGATAACAAAATTAGCAAATCTCCGATCGATTGTCGGAGCTCTGAGCTTACTGCTCTCAGCTTATTTCACGTTTACCTGATTGACGGCTGCATGAATATTCTCGGCGCTGTATGTATAACGGGGTGGTCTACTTGTAGTCGCCCTGATCTGCTCGTACAGGGCACTGGTACTTGGCGTGCGGCTCAGCCAGGCGCGGTACTCGTCCGACGTGAATACACTCGGTGAGGACGGTATTCTGCCTGTTTATCGGGACGGTCAGTTCGCGTAAAGTACAGTTTCACCGATTGCATTGCCGGTTATTGTCTCGATTATCTGACGCTTACCCCTGTCACGTCTGATGGAAGGCAATTCCGGCGCTGATAATGCGCCGTCGCTGTCCTCTTGATCGATCAGGCCCGACGCGACCGTGCTGAGACCCGACCTGAGACCAGGCTGCTGGGGCAACGTTCGACCGCTTCGTGGTAGTGAATTTGATCTTAAACCTACGGAAAAATCTTCTGACTTAAGAAGAAATGAATTCTACCAGAGGTTTCGAATGTACAACTTTAAGAATGTATAATTCTCTGTTATTCGTGTGGATTTGTACAACGTTTATTAATAAGTTTATATAGTTCTCTCAATGTTCCAATTCAATGGTTATAATTAGCAAACTCTATTTCCAAAATCTATATAAGATTCTCCAATTATAACTTGATAGACTTATAAGTCGAAGAACTAAATGCTTACTACTCTATTTGATTTAACCCCTTGAAAATTGATCCGTAGAAAGGTATTATTCATCGCGATTAAGTCTAAATAACTTCGAAAGCGCGAATATAATTCAATCTCGATAAAGTGTTTCAACCCACCTGAGGAACTCTGACCGATTTGTGACCTCGATAGGGTAGCTAAATGTGACACGGCGCTGCTTTGAGATGGATTGTTCATATTGTGCCTATAATAGTAATACGCTGATTTCGGCGAACTGGAACACGTAGCCTCGGTGTCGGAGGCATAGTCCAATGACGGTCGATGCCGCCTCGTCAACGTGCCGAATTGTCCTTGCCTCTGCGCGGCGGATGTAACATCAGTCTGTCCGTACCTTGGGTTATAACGCAATGCTGACGTACCTATAATAACAATATAATGCTAATTCTTAGAATATATAGTACATGCATCTATTATCAAATATCAACTTCACGTTTTAACTTATTTTGATCTATAAATTTTCCAATTCTTTCGATATATAATCTCATATTTCTTTAAAACTTCTATAAATTACATCGTTGTTACAATAATAAGTTAAAAAATAAATAAATCATAAACATGTATTCTATACAAAATATTTGAGAACGTTGTAATTCTTATTGAAGAAAATTTCCGTGTACACATAGATCTGGGAAGATAGTGAGAAAGGGAGAAGATAGGAGGGGGAGAGAGAGAGGCAAAGAGTCGTTACTTCGATGATAGGTAAATTCATTACGGACCTGATTTCAAGCTAGATCTAAGAAGGGTATGTCGCGCCGGCGTCGTGATGCTCGTGTAATCGACTCGGGGTAGGTGCTGGTCGGAACCACTCCTCGGCATGATCCTTCCGCTTCCGGTGTGCTGACCGTAGCCGTAATGGGTCGACTGCGTGGTTTGGCCCGACAATCTGCCACCGACTGATTGCATTCCACCACTCGACATACGTCGGCCGTTCGAGGGCATCATGGGCCCCGTGTAGAAAGGGTGTACCTAATCGCATGATCGCACGAATTCTTTGAGTACACTTCATAGATGTTTATTGAGATAGACAATTCCTTAGACAGATTTTCTTAAAGTTGCTGATCGCCGTGACTCTCGCAAACATCCTCGTTTCTTTCTTTTGTTTCTTTCTTTCTTTCTTTAATTGTAATGTATTGTCAATAATTGTAAATTTTTATAAATATATACCTTTGGGATTTAAATTCTTGAGAAAGTCAATGGCAATTACAACGATAATGTCTCATCTCCTATGATCGATCGATTACCTTTTATTATGATGTATACTTGATGCTTGTAATATGATTTGTGTGATAAAAAAATAGATAAAAAATAGATTAATACATAAAAATTCAAAATTTTAAGAGAAATGTGAATTTCATAAGAAAAATGTGGATCTATGTATTATACATATAGATATAAATTTTTTAACAATATTATAAGCATTAATTAAAATTTTTAAGTGTAGTCTTTGAAATTATTAAAATTTATAACAACTTTGTAGTGCTGAGCAATCGATAATCGACCGAACGCGATAACGCTAGCCATGACAATGATTAACGTTATCCAGAACACAGGCACAAAACGCAATCGAAAGAACAAACGAACAGCAAGCTTGCAACAAGGAACATAAAGTTAGGGTTCACGTCGCAAACAGCGGCAGGTGTACGCGACTTCTACGGCTTAAGAACGCACATAAATATCCGTTAATTCGTGTTACGCTTTTTCTAGGCAGAACTCGTTAAACGAATGCACTGGTGCACCGTCGAGAGTACGGCTAAACATTTCACTCATTTGCCATTAAACATCCTCTGCAATCATTTCGTTTATTAACTCTTAAACACATATCTTATAACCGAATGATTTATTCTACCGTAAGATACAAGACTTTTTTTTATTAATTCTTTATTAATATCAAAGTGTTCAATCTCAAACGATTTTTATAATAATAATAAAAGAAACTATTTAATTATATTTAATATATTTGATAATTATATTAATAAATCGTTATTATATATATTATTTCTTTTTCTCTATTTCGTGATTTCTTTGATTACTTATTGAAGAAAAAGAGATATATAATTGCTTACTTTTTTTTTATTATGTACTGACAAAATGTATATTTAATTATCCATATTTCACGATCTCAATTTTTTTATATTCCAAAACTCGTACATTTCAGTAAAGAATGAAAGAATTTACGTTGAATTACGTTTTTTAAGAAGTGAGAATTTAACGATTGAAATTAAAAATGCCTTACGTGGGCGGATGCACTCGCGCATTCGTTCGTCGCCAAATATATACATGAGAGGAAGGGAGAATATATTTATATACTTGTCCATTAGAGGCATTATACAGAAAATTGCAGTCATACACAAGTCTAGATATCAAGATAGAGTTTGGGTTATCTTTACCTTTGTAAAATCCTGGTTAATTTCAATGTAGCATTCATTCATAGAACCGATTAGTCATTTGAAACACGTGATCGATACGCGAGCCGATCGGCGACGCTCCGCGTCGTTCGGAAATGCATTCGTTGAAATTGTCGAGACATTAGTTTTCTCGACATTTATTCTCGCGTATTTGTCTTCGAAATAGAAATCCGATACACGGAACGAATGTACAAAAAAGAGTCAGTATTTTATACGAGTGACATTTTCATTGTCGTGAGATATGCGGTTTTGATATTTTTTAAATTTCCTTGCTATTAGAAGTTACTTTGCGAATTGTTCTTCTTAATTCCGATAATCCGAATGACACGGAGATCGCGACAGCAAGTGTCCCGAGACATTGCCACGAGTTCACCACTTTCTTTCAGTCGTAAAATAGCGTTCATTGGAGACAGTGAAGGGCAAACGAGTATCGAATTGGTGCAGACAGGTGTGAAATGGTGCTCGATCCACATCGTCTAGAACATCTATGCGTGAACTACATCGGATCGAGATTCATAAGTGACATCTATTTTGAAAATATAGAAATAAATTAGTATTGTAAAGAATAATGTAATCATCACATTCTATGATAATTAAAATAAGATAATTTTTTAATATCATAAATAATAAAAAATATATACATTGATGAAAAATTATTATTTTATTAAAATTAGAAATGTATAGAATAAATATTATTTGCTTTTTATATATTTGTAAACAAATATTTGTATTATATATTAATACTTATTAAATTATTGATTCAATTAGATATTAAAATTAAAAAATCCTTTCTCTAATTTTGAAACAGAAAATTTTATTAGAAAAATGATTTGTTCTTCAAGCGATATTCTCTGTCATTTTGATGGATCTCGATCCGCAGGATTCCCGTATTCCGACGCGTGAAATATCACGCAATACTTACTTTCTCGGCCAAGCTCTCTAACGTCTTCGGATAGCCGCGCTCGTATGGTTGAAAATGTTGCGTCGATGAAGGTTTCGGCTGGTGCGTGATAACCGGTGGCGGCGGTGGTTGATAGGACCAGTGACCCTCTGGTCGTGAATTATAGTACAGATCACCGTTGCTCGAACCGAGATCCTGGCTCGATCCCAAACCCGTGAGACCGAGTCTTGATCGCGACGGCAACATTTCACGTCCGTCGCCTCGTCTACGACTACTGCCATCCCTACACATGAAACATCAATCTTCATGTGAAATTGTTAATTATATTCGAAATTGTTAATGGCAGAACTTATTCTCCTAATTTAAAAAAAAAAGATATACATGAAAAAAAAAGAGTTATTTTTAACTTACAACTACTAGTAAAAATATTCTGGCTACTTTTGCCGAACTTATGACAAATTTTACTTGCCTCGAAATAAAAATATAGAAGATGTAAGGTAAAAAGTAAATTGCAATTATAATAAATCCATTTAAATGATTTTTTACTTACAGTAAATTAGACTTAAAGTAAATCATACTATTCTCAAGACTTTATACACTCATATTTTTTATCGCGTAGTAAAATAAATTTTGTCAGTGCTAAGGCAAAAAATACTTATTGATAAAATAAATTCTACTGAGAATACTGAGGTACCAAGAGATTTACTGACGTACCATAATTTATAAATTTACTTTATAAAATGTAAAAAAGTATCTTACAGTGGTGTATGACGATTACTCATTTACCAAAAAAGTAAAGTAAATTTTACATAAGTGAGCACGTGTTCCTATATGGACCCGCCTATTCCATAAAATTTATTAATTTTAGCGCATATTACATTTTTCTCCGCGTAGAAAAGATTTAAATAGTCGATATCAAATATCAGTATTAATATAGTACTATTACTATAATTGGAAGATTGTTCTTCATAAAATATCGGCTTTTTTATTAACAGTCACTTTATTGTTTTAACAAGCTTCTGTATGAGTAGGGAAGAAAGATAAAAAGATTTGTAATAACGTCAGCAGTAAAGCCATCTATACACAAGTATCTTGAACCAATTTGCGAGATGTCCTTTGATTATTAATTCAAGGAGTAGATATAGATATCAGTCTGAGATAGTACCTGACGTGATTACTTGTCGTGTGGTCACTCTCATCTTCATTCAATTCCCTTTTGATGACTACTACGGGCGGTGCCTTGTGCTCAGTCTGGCGGCTGTGCGAAACAGGTTGATGTGGGCCGTGCCTTGTGGCCAGGACGAGTCGCCTCGGTATCGACATGATGATCACGACGTCGTCCAGGCTCATGTGCGTCACATCGACCAGATTCACCGCCAGGATCTCATCGCCCACCTGCACGTGCGAATGCATAGTGACTGATAACTGATATAAAGACGAGCAACGATATCGCGGAGAACGAGAGGATAAATATCCCTCCCAAATATACAAGACTGATCGATGCCCGAGACCCGTGAAATGTCAAGGTGTAAGAGGATAAATTTAATTCGGCGCATTCTCGCATCCCCCGCCATCGCGTCCTTCTCTCTTTCTTTTTCTCGAAATAGATTCTCCATCCTAAATGGCTGCTCCGAGCTCGTTCCGAGCACCAGCGGCAATTAAGTTCTCGCTTGGCAAAAAGAAGACGAAGAGACGATTCACGGATGTGTCTCGATTTTACCGCTCGCCTCGCTTTCTCCATCGCGTCAGTTTCTCACTGTCGTCGTCCCGGCGACAGCGGGTGAATTCGCAGGGCAGAGCGAAGATACTCACCTTCAAGCAGCCGCTGTTGTACACGGCGGTCTCCAGAGCTATCCTAGAGATAAAGACCCCGTCGTTTCTGTCGACGCCGTTGCCCTCGCGTATGTAGAGGCCGAGGGTCTGTCCCGGTCGTTTGATTATCTCGACGAAGTGGATGGGGTGCTTAGGATCCTGAAATGAAGATCGCCGGCGAACTTTCTTAATTCGTGCCGTCGAAATATTTCACAGCATTCACGCGCGCGCCTCGGGTGAAATTACGCTGCGCAAAATTACTTCGTTGTCGTGAAAATAATTTTCTCCCTGGCCCGGGTGATACAAATGCGACCACCATGCAAGCAGATTGTTACACTTTGTTCGCCTAATTCCGTGAGGAGGCCAAGGCGAGTTATATTATAATGAATATTATCTTTTGATGTCTAAATAATTTGCTCGATAATTTGATAACTACATTATGAGCTTCTATATAATCATTGACAAACGTAATAAAGAATTATTTTTTTTTAATTAAATAAAATTAAAGTAAAAGACAAATGAGTGAAGAAGGCGGTATTCAGTTAAGAACGCCTAATAATATTTTTGTACGAATTTTTACAATAAAGTAAATCATTGCGTGAATTTTTATATTTAAGTAAAAAAATTGAACAGTCCGTGTAAATTTAATTTAAATTTCAATTGAGTTTAATATTATGCGTCTTATTTTATATCTTATATTTTTTTAAACAAATTTCTAAAAGTGTGTGTATATATATTCGTATAACAAAGTAATAAATATTCGTGCATTTTCGTATATTCTGACTAATGGTAGAGCAAAAACGATAAAATATCTCAAGTCTTCCAAAACTATTCTGTAATTGAATTGTAATCATATATTAAAAAAAGGAGAGAGTATACGATAAACGGGGAATTAATGTATTGCTGAAATGAACTGTAATGAAAGAATTGCGCGTAGTACTAATTTATGACAAGATATTACGTTCGAATGCAAATGAATCACAATCTGTCGGAAACAGACGGCCCATCGATAACGTACCTGCATAGCAATAAATTTTTTCGCCGCCTCGGAAGCCTGTCTACCCATTTGCCGAGGCTCAATGACACGCACGACCATCTCGCCTCTCCGCTCAACAGCTTCGAGGGCCGCCGCTGTCGATGCGTCATGATCGTTTTCGACAGTCTCGATCTGCTTGAAGATCTCTGTACTGATCCCGCTCACCTGCAACGGTAGATCCTTCCGTTTTAAAGAATGCGTAGCGATGTTTTATCGTCATTTTTGTGTGGACCGATGAATTTGTCTCGACGCAAAATAATGTTTTTGTTATTATTTATTAAATTATTTCTATCGTGCAAACATTTAAACAATATATAAAAATAATACGTTGATCTCTCGTATAAATAATAAATACATAGGAAAAAAACGATGCTATATAAACAACATTATTTCAATTGAAAATAATTTTGTTAATATAATAACAATGTTAATGAAACAAATACGTTATGTTGTTGTTTTAATAAAATTTTATTTATTTCATTAATACTGTTATTGTGAATCAACAAGATTATTTTCAATTAAAATAATGCTGTTGATACAATATCATTTTTTCAGTGTAGAAAAATGTAAAAACTAAAATATAAGCTGCGTTATTCACACTGTGGGTACTAAAAATCTATAGTATACGTATACATAACATGAACTATAGAATTTCAGTACTCACAATAAATTACGGAATGCAGCCCTAATTTCGTTTATATAAAATCTTAATGTAATGAGATCTTTTTACTTCCAAAAACAAGCATATATACATAAAAATAAATCTTTGGCTACATTTTTCCTTATTAATAGTGTTCTGACAAGACGTCGCTATTATCCTTATTTATCCTCACTTTGCTTGTTTCAATGCAAAGGTTGAGAACGGAATGGTTTAATTTAAATTTGGCATGTTTAATATAATAGCGATCAGATTACAGTGAACAATGCGTGGCGACTAAAGCACACGCCAATACGTTTCTGCCAGTCGTCGAGACAGCTTCACGAGCAACACAATAGGGTCCCGGGTGTTGGAATCCATCGTCATGCTGTCCAGCAATTGAAGTTTGCCGACACAACGAGCTCTAAATTCGTCCATTGTGTCGGCAACGAGTTAATGAAGTGTCGTCACTACCTTCCTGAAGTCTCCTTGAATGACCATGGGGGGTGGTTCCTTGGGGCGCAACTGGTTGGCAGGTGCCTGCCTCCCAGGACTTGCGCTTATGTCTGTCACTTCCCCCCGGCCCTCCTACAAAACAATAACTGATTATTTTCGCCGTTCAGCTGATTCTAAAGTGATTATACAATTGATTATTACAAAATGGGACGACAAATGAAAAAATGACGTGTACCTTCCGCATTGTCGAAATATAACGCGACATGCAATATCGAGAAAATTTGAATGTCCAAGTGGCATCCCTTCAAAGAGGATTAGTCAGAGTCTAAATCAATGATGACCACAGCAATCAAACTACATACGTCACAGATCGGCTGCACATGTCACATACTTCATTGGCAATTACATAACTTGGCTACCTCACATTTTACATCATGTAGGATCACAATGATTTAGAAGATCGTGTAATTATGATGATAGTTAAAACCAATAATAGATTTATGCTAAGTAGGGATATCAATTATTTAAGTATCTTGTTTTGCAAATTGAATACTTTTAATTAAAGGATTATTTAAGTAGATAAACAAATTTTATCTTATTAATTAATATTACCTAAATTGAAGATATTTCATGCAAGCGAATTCACAAGCTTATAAAAGAAGCTTCTAATTTCTTTCAAAGACGTAGAAATATTGCGAGCATGAGTAGTATAGTGTTTTAAAGTAAATATTTCTGCAGTCGCCTGAATGTAATCAAAATACAGGTAACAGATATTTTCATAAATATTTTCAACAAATTCTGTTAGCGAATTTTGTAATAATTTTTATTCACTGTATTAAGAAGAAATTATTTTCAGGAATAAAAAATTCAAATTGATAATCATTAATTATTAATACGATCGATAAGATTTCCATTAAATGCGTCTAATAAAAGCAAGTGACAAAAGTCGTATACATTTAAACTTCTGCTTTTACTGGAATATCTCACGTTCATCTCAATTAACCTAATTATGAGGGCCGTAATAAAGTGACCGAATATGAGGACCGAATATCAGGGAAGGTAGACTATCTAGAATAGCACTTTTTCATTCGAGACAAATGCGATGTAAATGTAAAGTCCCATCATGATCCTTTTAAGGGTAAGAGGGGATTCCTAACGAAGCACGCGGCGTCTCGCGGAAATTCATCAATCTGTCACTTCGACAACGCACAAGCACCAGCCGTAAATCCCCGAGCTCGTTGACCGTGATTTCAGCCGGATTCGTATCTCACTGAGACTATCGAGAAAAACGCACGAGCTTATCGAGCCACGCGCGCTTCGAACGAGCTCATCCACCTGTCACGCTAACGTCACGAACATCACCGTAAATCCTCTCGCGTCCACTCGTTAAATGCGATGCCAGGAAATACGGGGGAAATTATTCCTGTATAGGGACTAACAATAAGATTTTTGCTGTAAAATAGATCGCGAGCTCATTCCACCTGCCAGCTTAATAATCATTTGCGACGTCGGTGAAAAGAAGTAGCACAAAAGGTGAACCGTGGAAAAAAACGCACCCCGCGGAGGCATGTGACCGGAACGAGCCACGCGGCGGTGCCGCACATCCGGTCGCAGAGCGACAGCAGGGACATCCACGCTGCCGCAGCCGATTCCTTCCCCCCCTCCCTGCCGGTAGCCCACCACCCCCGTGCTCCGTCCGTCTTCTCTTTACGTCTCTCGGTCTCACCCGTCTGCCGGATGAACGCCGCCGCGCGTGTCGCGCTATCCCTTCGCGGCGGTCCCATACGTGCCCCGAGTTGTCCTCGGCCAGAGCACCACGTTCAACAAGACGCCGGCCAGTCTTCCTCTCTTATGACCTGTCTCTTTCTCGAGTGCAGATCGCCAGTCCCTTCTCGGTTTCACGTGACCGGTGAATGGTGCGAAAGGGCGCGCGTAGGACGGTTAGGTAGGTGTCCGATGAGGGAATGAGTGCGACAGAGTGAGAGAATGATAAATAGACAAACGGAGAATGAGGAAACGAGAATGAGTGACAGAAAGAGAAAGAGAGAGAGAGAAAACGCACGGATTACCTTGCGGAAGAAGAAGCACCCCGTGTTACCCCTGTCGCACATCCTCGCCTACCCAACGTC
>NW_011627104.1:1951556-2003684 GCF_000204515.1 Acromyrmex echinatior | reverse complement strand
GTGCCTCGCCTACCCCATGGCGGCGAATATGGCGGGAAGCGGCGCTCAGGAGCGAGTACGAGTGTCGGCGATACAAGTAAGGGATAAAAGGCGCGCGTGCGCCATCGTCGGAGGGTTACCGTGTCGCCGTACGCGGAGGAGTAGTATGAGTGAGTATCGATCGGGCGTGACGTCACCCCACCCCCTCCCTCTACGTGCCCTCTCCCCTGCCCCCTCCGCTCTCTTTCCTCCCTAACTCGTACTCTATCTCCGCACTCCTCACTCGGTCTGTCCCTCTTCACCCTTTTTCGCCTCCTTCCTACGCGCTCGAGCACTCCTACTACCTCGCAACGTACCTCCAACTCCAACGTGGCGCTCCTCCACTGTCCTCAACCCCTTCGCCCTCCCACCCCTCCTGCGTGCCCACTCGATTTCTCTCTGTCGCACTCACCGCTTCTTTCCACGTCATCCTCTTCTCTCATTATCCTGAACCTTCCTGTCTACGTTGTCCTTCTGGACCTCTATCTTCGCCTCTTTCCTCTCATCGTTCTACCTCCGAGAACGGCGCTTCCTGATTCTTCGTTATTCGCGGTTTCTCCCATCCCCCTTTCCTATAATATTTCCGTAATATTTTGGCAATCTCGTTCACACCTTTTTGCTCAGACTGAATTACGCGCGATCATCCCTTACCAACTTATCTCGTCCCGTTTTCCTCTTAGGACACTCTTTGGAGCGGACGATCGTCAACCGTTCGTGTAGTTCTACTGTGTTTAAGCCTCTTTTCTCTCTCCTTCTCGCCTTCCATCCATGTTACTTATCTTCGCGTTTTTCTCGCATTTTTCTTAACTGTGCGCGCAAATCGTCGCTGTCTTTGTGTCCCTTAAGCCTTAAGCGGCGCTTTTCATGCTTCTCTCGCCTCGCGTATGTCTTCTTATTCTTTTCTTTTTTTTTTTCTTCGCGATGCGCTCTCGTATCCTCTCCTTCGCTCGCACCATCTCGCTCTTCCCCAGGAACTTGCGTTCTTTCCTCACTCGCGCGATCGCGGCTCCCCTCAATTGGATTTTCCCCATTTCGTTTATTTCTTATTACATCCGCTGCCATTCCACTTACGGGTGTCAGTGGTCGCGCGAATTCTCTCCTTCGACCTCTCACCTCGCACGACAGCGGCAACCTTGCGTTCGCACTTTTTTTTCGAACGACGGATTTTTGCGATCTGTGAGAGTGGATTTCTTTCTGATCCGTACTCGCATTCGCGTTCACCCTCCATGCATCAAAGTGTCGTCTCGGTCGTCCGGTTTCTTCTACGATAATGTCCCGGGTTATTTCCACGTGTATCTCTCTACTACCCTCTTTTCTCCTAGTTTTATTGTCGCATCTTTCCTTACTTGTACTTCCGCACGATATCAGTTGGCACATCACATATTCTCGTATCATTTCACATGTCATCCTGTGCGTTTCCCGAGTAATACTATTTCCCTGCTTCTTCCACCCTCTCCGCTAAACGTGCTTTCGCCCTTTTTGCGTTCCACCCCGTGCATCTTCCATACGCTCGATATACAGAGTATTTACTTTTTCTCGAGGTTCTTCACCCCTCCATCACGTCTGTTCTCGAGTCGGCTGCTACTTCCCCATCGCGTCCAACTTCTTGCTCCACATATGACGGCGGTACGCAACTCCATTACAGACAGCAGCTGCGACTTGAAGCTAGCGAGACTTGGCCCCCGGAGCGATAAATAAGCCCGGGGTGGGGAACAAACGCGAGAAATGCTGGTAATGCACTTTTCGAAGTAGTCTATATCATCATCCTCCCGTTGACATAATGCGAGCCGTTTTCCAGCCGGAGGGGCATCTCTTCATAGAACATGAAGCGACATTGAACGAGAAGAGATCGCCGGTATTCAATGTACAATACTATTTTCATTCTACAGCAATGCTTATAAATAGTATTTCTTTTTTCGCGAAAGAGTATGAAAAATGAATATAGGAAGCAATTCAAAACATAGAAAAGTAATAAATACGAGAAATAGCCGACAAAAAATTTTTTTTATGTAAAGCTTCCTTTGAATTTATTAATTGCTTTATGTTACCTCATCTTTTGAAAGAGTGAAAACCAATGTAATAACGATGACACTTTTAGTAAAATAATTCCATGTCGGAAACATCAAAGGTTATAAACTGAAAATTGATCTCGTTGAAACTCCGTGGACAATAGTCAGTGATAAAATCCGCAGACGAGAAACCATTCCGAAAGGTATGAAGATCTCCTATGAAATAAAACTAATCTTGCCAATATAATTCGTCAATTTCCGGAGGATGTATTAGTGGTCATTACTATAATCTGGGTCGCGGCGATCTTCGAACATCCGCTTCGAAAATCAGGATCTCTCGTCGGAACGGCTGCTCTTCTTCTCCTCCTGTTCCACCATCCTTGTCCAGCCACCTTCGTCCATCCCATCACTATTTCACCAACGTATCCAGTGACCTACGTGGATGCCCATCGCGATGATTTACGAGGTAGAGGAACGAACGGACGACCGGATTCTTCTCCATCAAACGCACGAGGAGCGTTGAGCGTAATGGACGGTGGTGACAATATAGCAGTGGTAGTAATAGTAGTAACGTGTTGTAACACGTGGACATCGGGGAATGTTGTAATGGCATATGCATGGTATATTAATGCCGCGCTCTACGCACACTTTCCGCCTCCAATTTAATCCGCAACGCTTTTTCCATCAGTACTCTCACCCTCTGTCTCTCTCTTTTTTTCGTCTCTTCTCTTTTTCTCTCTTGGTACACTCGCTTACATTATAAATGGATGGAAACTCTCTTAACGATGTGCCGGGTCCCTAATGCGAGGAAAAATTGATTTCTTTATACAGCGAATTCCCTACTTACACGCGCCGTCGCATAGCCGACCGTTACTACTTAAACCCTTACGGGAAGAAATTATAAATCTTATTTTTAAAAAAACGGCGGCATTTTCTTAATTGTACTAATATTATCTGTAAAATGTTATTGTAAAAAATTATATGATTTTTATTGGCAAAAATTTCGATTTTTGTAGATATCACACTGAGAAAAAAATATATCTTAAATTTTAATAAATATTTATTTGAATAGTATTATCTAAATATTTATTAAATATAAAAATTTATTTATTTGATACCAAAAACATTAATTTGATTTAATAATCACTTCTTTTTATTAAATATTTATTTATTGTAAGTAAATGTTTAGTTGGCAGTATTCAAAGAAATATTTATTTAAATTTAGGCTATTTTTTCTCAGTACATGAATATTACTGCACGTAATTTTATTAAGATTCCATTTTTTGATATCGCATTTAGATCAAACTTAACTTTAAATCCGAATTACTACGTAACAGTAACGTTATACGTATCGTATCGTAGTAATCGATCTTATCTCGCTAGCGCAAAATTAAATCACGTCTTTCCATTCTGCCTAGTTCACGCTTTCGTGATAGCGGAGGTAGGACGATGAATAATGGCCAAATGGTCATCATTCATCGGCCTTGCCCTATTACGTCGTCTCTTAATATCCCGCCAGATATAATTGTAAACACCGATGTAAACGCGGCCTACCGAACATTCCCGCAAATTTACGTCGTCCTATATACGGGAACGCAAGTCGGCGGTAATCTGCACCGCGGAAGGGTCGCTTGAATTTAATGTTTCCCGACCTATGCGCAACCCCGAACGTGCGCGCCAAACTCTCGTATTGTCGAGTTACTCGTTGGCAAAGTGGCAGCATGGTTATTGTGCAACTTTTGACAACGGGTACTAAATTCGTGCTCCGTTTTCGTGTCTCGCGTTACCACTATGGGATAGAAAGTTCGGACGTGAGTTTTGTGCACACAGAGTGCATCTATAGTGTTGGAGATTCTTACTTCCGATGCAAATCGAAACACACGCATGCGAAAAATACATCAATGTATCTTCAATGCGGTGTATATCATGAGAAAAATCATAATCGAGAAATCTATTTGACAACTGCAGCACTTTCCGCGCAATTCTCAAATACATTTCTCGATATATTTCATATATAAAATTTTATGTATCAAAATAGAAATATATCTACAATGCATATATTGTACATGGTAGAAAACATATCGTTTGCATTGCAAGTTCAACAAATAATTCAATTAAAATCTCATTATTGAATTTGTACGCTTCATTAATCTCTGTGTCCTTTAAATGAATCATTTCCGTTTCGTGCGTGAGAGAGCTCGGAAAAATTACACCTGCAACCAAGCAGAAAATAAAGTTTTACTTAAGGGGTTAAGAATGAGGAACGAGGGCAAAGTCTGGCTCACAGTCCAGAAATATACCCCAATGGAATCGAATCCGTAGTGGTCGATTTACCGATCTCCGTTTCAATTTGGCACAAATATTTTCAACTATGAGTCTTCATTAGTCAACCTAGATTCTCTCAGAAATAGAAAACCGCAATAAGATCACGATACGAAAGAACTTAATGATTTTTGCTTTAAACCTCTCGTAATATGCATTGAATTTCACACTGCTACAATACTTGGTCATAATTTGATAGCTATGTCCTACTTTCGCAGAGATAAATTTGGTTCCAAGCAAAACTTTTTAATTACAAATTTGATAAATGCAATTATACCCACGAATATATATTAACATTTCAAGCTATTTTTTTAAATTTTAATGAGGCCCGAATTAAATTTATATTATTATAACAAAAGGAGAAACTTGGCTCAGATATGAACTAAAATGTGTTTAACTATCATTCTCAATTTGAAGAGAAGGGATCCGGCAGTTAGATAGAATTCCACTGAAGGGAATAGAGAGATTGGGGAAGCTAATAAATAAAATAGATACGTAACAACTCGAGATTCGGTGCGCACTGCAGTAGTAACTTGGCGAGGAAGCCGGGAGGAAATAGCGTGCATAAATCGCGTAGTCGCGGAGTGCGCGCTTCCTCCCCCGCCCTCCCGAAAATTCCCTAGAAGAAATCTCGTGGTTGTTCGCGGGGCGAAGGTCGGGGCGAAAGGTCGTCGATACGCCACTGCTCGTAGTAGTACGCGAGTGTCAGTAGTAAAGCGTAGTAGTAAGTAGTAACGACGTGTACGCAGGCGTACGCACGTTCGGTATCAGCGGTCGGACTGACGGAGGGGGATGAGGAACGAATTTGAGGGCGAAGGGGGAGAAAAGGGATGACGAACGAATGTGGAAAATGAGCGAGAAAGAGAGATCGGAGAGAAGGGTAAACGGGAGGACATTGGAATGGGAAAGAGAGGGCTTGAGGGATCTACGGTAAGGGAAGGGAGCGACGAATGGTGAGGAAGGGTAGGTGAAGGACCCGCGCCATCCTTCCGTGAATCCCGCGATACGATAATCGTTCAATGCGCCTGCGTTTCGCGGTCTCGAAATGAGCGGGTTTGGAAGTGAATTCGCGTATGCGCTCGCGCCTCTCCGATAGCTTGACCGCACACACACACACGCACACACACATACACATACACACATACACGCCGCTATCCCCGCGACTTTACGCGCGTGTGCCCCCTTGTGATCAAATCGATGTGCTTTGGTGTGAGCTTTATGTGTCTCTACCGCGAGATTCGCTCGCGAAAGGTGTGCATCCTTCGATCGCGAGCGTGACGCGGATGATGGTCCTCGCGAAATTGCGTTTCGTCTTTGTTGCCTCGACACACAGACTGAATGCCGGTAACTGAATCAATAATTTTACGAGTCCCGCCTCGTAGCTTAGAACTACAATGATATATCGATTGTAAATCGTAATCTAGCTAGTGGTCGATTTTCGAAAATGACGGAATATAAGATGATGTATGGGATATGAAAAAACGGAGAATTTTCTATTACCACTTAAAAGTGACTTCCAAGCAGATTGCGCATATACTCATAATTATATCTTTAACCCTTTATTATTCGTGTGTCGCTCGAAGACACCTCCTTCTTTCAAAAATTAAAAAAATTTTTTTTAATGTATGAATGATATTTATAAATATTGTTACACACATTGTTATATTTAGTGCAAATTCTTTCACAATTCAAAACAATTTTTTTGCATTTATCTTTATCTAAAAGACGTATAGAATATTATTAATCTTTATTTAATTGTAAACGAATAAAGAAAATTGAAATATAGGGTAATTCTGGAAAATATGCCGCACTGGGATTTACGCCGCAGAAGTTAGGAAAAATAGGAGTGGGGGTAATTTTCCCGCAACTACTGTTACGTGCCTTTATGTTATATTAGTATTGTGTTATGATTTCAGCTTCTTACTTAATATTAATGAATTTATTGTGAGTTGAATCGATTTGTCACTGTAACACCATCATAAATTATAATCTACACAAAACGATTAATGTAGGGCGTGTAAAAGACTTAGTGGTTATTTCGTGATACATACGTGTAATGGAATAGTAAAGCATGTTGTGTAGCAAAATACAAGTGCTTTCGTATTTTTTGTTTAGTTTGTTGTCTTGTATATCCCACCTGTTTGGGATATACGGCATTTTTAGCGAACTTTGGGATTTATGCCCAAAACATACAAAGTGCGCAGATTGAATTCAGTGCACTAAATGCAATAAACGCATTACATGAAATATGTACCTCATGTCATAACACTTGTAATATATGTAGGAAGATTGTAATTATTATTTATTTCATATACATATTTATCATTCTTACTTCTCAATAAAACTTTATAAACATATTTTATATGTTATTGTGTTATTATGCGTCTTATTTATATGCATTATTTGTAAATTTTTCATGAGCCGTACATATCCCCCCTCCCGCAATGAGTAGTCATATAGTATATTCCATCCCTATAAGATATACGGCAAAAATGCAAAGGTTTCAAAAAGTTTATTTTTAATATAAAAAATAAATATTTCGGATTTCTAATACTTTTTTCATAGTAGTAGACAGTACAAAGTTTTACTGATATAGGTTGTTTACTATAAACATAGTAAATAATATTTAATAAATTAAGTTTTTAATAGCGGCGTATATACTGGAGTTACCCTAATATCGGAATATCAGAAACACTTAAGTGAGTACGAATGTAAAATTAAATATTCGATTAATGATGTGATAAAATATTATCTATAAAAGATTTGGTGTAAACAATATTTTATGAAGATTGTGATCTTCATTTCTGAAGTCATTCAACTAGTCATTTATAATCTTACTACTTTCTCAATTAGACGAATAGGGGAGCTTAAAATTAATCGCAACAATTTCAGGAAAGTTTAGATCCGCTTATAATTCAATCCTTACATCTTATAAGAGGAACGTGATATTTGTTACGTGATTATTCAACTATACTGCTTCCTGTCGACGTATACAACCACTAAAGATTCCAATTATCGTCGGTGTTACAATTGTTCTTGGTTACAATTGGCCCCCGCAAACGGTCCTATTGACTTATCCAGCCGTCCGGCTCGACTGCACGATAACCAAGACTTCAATCACGATTAAGTTAACCAGGGCCAGATTGCAATCGAGCTTACCACCGACTGTAGCTTTCGTGTAGCATCGGGAGAACGTGACTTAAATGTGTCAGGTGGCGAACGTTTCAGCGGGGCGGAGTGCTCGCGTGATTCAAGGAGGCAAAAAGCGTCGGCGCCGCCATAAATTGCAACAACGTGCTGCACACAGCTTGTGCGGAACCGTAACAAATGTAAATTGCAGTATGTACCGGTTTCAAAGATCGCGAAGGAATTCCGAAAGACGCCGATAGATTCGATCGACAAAAAGTACACGATAGATCGATGCAATAAAGGGACTTTATCTCCCTTCACGAATGTACAGGTGCATTTTGCACGCTCCGTTTATTTCTTGCCTCTAAAGTATCACGGTAAATGTATCAAAATAGCTTCTAGAATATTACAGTAAATTCATAAAAATTGCTATTTTATTTACATTATGTATTGGCTTTATTAAATTTGTATCGAAGTACAAAAATTAAAGTTAAGTTATTACGATCGATTTTGTGAAATAAAATGACAATCTTTGCAAATAAAAGTACCAATATATGATATTTGCTTAATATATTGAGTTACAAATGGAATAATGTTCACACACAATGAAAAATAATTGCATCTCTGAGATTTCCATTATAATTGCAATATTTTTTTTTAATAAAACGCACAGTCATATATCTTCCCCTTAAGTGATAGAACAGTCCGTTTGCCCGCACGATTGTTTGTTTTACACGATTTAATTAAATGGGTTGGTAAATCCGCGACACGAATACGACGCGGACGGAAATCGACGAGAAGGTTATCGCAGCTAGTCGCATTTAAACTGATGAGCGATCGACCGATTTTTATGCATCTCGCCTTCGCTATGAACGCGTTATTGCATCGCGATGGCTTTATAGCGATCGAAAGGGAATTTAAATGGAAATAGAAACGCGCATTGTTTTATGCAGACTCCAATAAAACAACTTGACATCGTGCGGGGTGCGATGATATAGGTCATTAGGCGGTAAAATGAAGGTACGTTAACGTGTTTCCCGTGAATGACATCGATGCTGGAAATTGATAAGTATATGCAAATATAAAAGTAGCGCTATTTGCGGTAATAGTTAACTGCCGAATATTCACCGAGCGTAAATATCAAATGAGTATTCTGTGCGAGAATTCTGTGCCAAATATAGCTTCTTCTGAAAAACATTCACATATATTCTCGAAATTATTTGTTATTTTTCAACAAGTCATATCGCATTTATTTTCAGTTGCATTATAAAATATTAAACGAGATTTACCTCTCGTAGATAATAAGAATGTGCTATATATTTACTAATTGACATTTTACATAATCAATTATTAGAAAGAGAGTTAATGTGGGTCATTGTTCAGGATTTACATAAAATTGTGGTCGCATAAAATCGATCTTCATAATGAGCGACTATTTTTCGAAAAGAGTCTTCGGAAGCCGCTTTGTCAAACTAATTTCCGTCATGGTTATATTTGCCGTGTCCCATATGTTCACAGACATCGGTGATATCGGTGTGCACGTACGTGTGTGCGTGTGGTACGAATATTGCACTCTGACGCAACCGCACGACATCATATATGTCGTAATATTCGACTCGCACGAGGGAGATACGTTTCACCCTTGCGGCACGTATGCAAGTTCCCAGAGTGAGTGAGTAGAGAGTCACACACTACCCACAACCTGCAAATACTCTCGCGCTTCTTCTTATTCTATCTATTCTGTCTCTCTCTCTCTCTCTTTCTCTCTCTCTCTCTCTCGCGGTCTTATGTGCAGAATGTAACTATGTGCGTATAGCGATGTGCGGAGAATTTTGCGTATTCGAGAGTAACGAATGCATCCTCTCATCATGTGCAATGAAACTTCTTATTTATATGCGCTGTTAGAATATTAAATATGTGCTAATGCACAGTACCAGTAGTAATTATAATAGTAGTAGTAGTAGTAGTAGTAGTAGTAGTAGTAGTAGTAGTAGTAGTAGTAGTAGTAGTAGTAGTAGTAGTAGTAGTAGTAGTAGTAGTAGTAGTAGTAGTAGTAGTAGTAGTAGTAGTAGTAGTAGTAGTAGTAGTAGTAGTAGTAGTACTAGTAGTAGTAGTAGTAATAGTAGTAGTAGTAGTAGTAGTACTAATAATAGTAGTATGTAATTCCTATACGTGTATAAAAGATGGCTCTGATTTGTGCTTATGCAACGTACAAAGAGAGAAAGAGATCGAAAATGAGAGAAAGCTTCTATCAATTTTTAATCAATTTTTTAAAAATAATATATTAAAAATATTAATAAATCAATAAATGGGGTTTTGGAAATTAAGGTCTGTATCAGTCAGTAGATTGTAAATTGTCTATTATATTTTATTGTTATTTAATACAGTGCTCATTTATGATATATACTGTAAAAAGATTACATGTAAAGTTATAATTTTGGAACCAACTACTAAATGTATATATTTATACATTTACTTATAAAGTAAAGTCACAATTTATAAATAAAATTAATCTTCTTTATAATAATTATACAAATTATAGAAGTAAATTTGCGAGTTAAGTATATAGAAATATTTAAGTATTAATTCATCAACAAATTATGTACAATTTTTCTTAAATTGTTTACTGATTTGTACGAACATAAAATGCAAATATAATATGACATGTTACTATTATGTTATATAATATCATAAAAATGTGTATATTTTTAAAAGAAACTATAAAATATACTCTGTTGTAATTTTCCATGTAATATAAGAATGTATTTACACAATTAAAGGTAAAAATGCTAATTTTTGTAGAAACGCACAATTTTATAATAATATATTTCCACTATAAATATAATGTGTAATTTTACGTGCATTATTATGCAATTTTATATAGACTATTATGCAATTTTATTATACATTTTTTTAACAGTGTATACTGTATATATCAAATAAAATTATTTAAAAATGAATTATTCGAAATATGTAATAAATTTTTTAATATCTTTTACATGCATTTTTAGCGATGTTTTATATGCGCGCTATAGCACTTTCTCATATGGTTGCCTGTGCTTTCCGTTGGTCGATGTACGCTGGTATAATGCTGTTTATTAATGGCAACATTACCTCTTCTTACCGTAATATCTTTCTA
This sequence comes from Acromyrmex echinatior, assembly GCF_000204515.1. Next base: position 1,993,067 of record NW_011627104.1, on the reverse strand, counting down.
TTATTCATACATGCATATAAATACATATTTTTGTATGTTTGAGTGAAAAAAAAAAATGAAAAAGTATTCAACTATATGCGAATAAAAGTATATGATTGATCTAGTTTGCTAAAAAATTACGTAGAAGTTTTTTCTGTTTTATTGGATTAATTTAACTTTTCAAAATTATTGTATCGTTTTTACCGTAACTACATAATGAAAAGAAATAAATGTTATCTTGTATCCATTTTGTATCATTTTACAGTAATTACTCTGTAATCCAGAAAAAGTTACCACATTGAATTAACTGCAAACATCTAAAAAAATGTGAAATTATCAGAAGCCGCGTTTCATACGATCTATAATCTACGATAAAGTTCCTTTCATAGAATTCTATATATAGTTTGATATACCGTGTAAATTCAACAAAAATATTCCGATTCAAAATTTGCTTCCTCGAGTACGTATATAAAATGGGCAGAATATTCCATCGTGCAATCTCTCTCGTGTGTTATAGTCATCTAAAGTGGCTTTAAAGCATATCCTAGTTTTCAGACACGTCTTTCGGACTTAGCAGACTTTTAGTTGTTTAGCACCAATCTCGCTACCCACACACGTACAAACAAGTACTAACGACACGCAAGAAGAATTTAGAGAGTTGTTAGACAATGCTAATTGCACGACGCCATTAGAGATGCTATTAATAAACGGCGTTGTACGCGAATTATGCTCCAGTATGAACTCGATGGCGGCGGTATGCAATGCGCAGAGAGTGGACGACGTTCTGGATCGACGACGACTCCAAAGAGAGCGAGGGCGGGACGGCACCTGGCCGCTCGAACTTTTGCAATTAGCAAAGTAAATTGCCGGTAACCTCCCGATCCCGCGCGCGTACGATACGACTCTTGCGATACGATGTTTCATAATTTAATAACGCGCCTGGTCGAGTTTGCGAATCGTCGCCCGTCTCGACGACACAACTTTACCAAATGCGACGGGGTCATAATTGAAGAGGAAAAAAACTTGTTCTTTTCTCTCTCTCTCTCTCTTTCTCTCTTTCTCCCTTGCATCTTCTTTTTCTTGATATAACGAGACTTTTTCTTCTAACAACGACACGCGATACACGATTATTCTTACGACGGATCTCCATCGTAAACGAGAACTTTCAAATCAGGATTCTGAAGGAGCGGAAAACCGCGACTCATCGCTGTTTACCTCGATTGCCATATTCTCGAGGACGTCGTTAGCTGTAAATATCCTCGGGAAACATCGTTTTCCATAGAAAAGTTCCTCCTTGGTTTCCTTTTTACTTTTCTCCCTCATATTCATATTCAAAATAAAATTTACGAAGTGGGTGTGCGCGTCACTGTATGCGAACGCATCCAAGCTTCAAACAAGAATCTGCAAGTCTAGCCAATGTAGAGTATCCTGTAGGTTAAATTTCTAGAGGCTCGAGATTAACGTCGGTTACAAAACTAATTTGCCATTTTGTATTCCAATAAAACTACGAAGTGAAATATATCTTAAATCTTACGTAGCGCCGTGCCTCTCGTTTCATGAATTTCTAATCGGGTCGTGAAATATGAACGAAGGACCACGGGAACTCTCTCCCACACTTCGCGCGGGTTAAACTATAGTTTCTCAGTTAGCCACAGCATGGCTCCTAAATCCGTCTAACGATGTCGCTTGTTTGGATTTTACCACGTACAGTTTATAAAGTATGTAAGGGAATCGATCGATCATGTGGGCACGTGCATGTGCAGCGTCTTTTCCACGATCTCAGGACGCACACGAATGTCAATATACCGATAAAATATATAGGAAGATAGATGCTTTCTAAATCTGAATAATCACTGAGAGAGATATCAGTCCCAAGTATGCCTGGATAATCAGTGAGTATCCACTAATACAGATTTAGAAAGTATAGATAGATTAAAGCTTTAATTTATTGCTGCTTTAAGGCAAATCTTCTAAGAACAAAAAAAAATAAGCAAAAGACGAAGAACGTAAGATTGAAAAAGTATATAAAAAAAGAGAAAAAAAAACAAAAATATACAAAATTTAGCAAAAAATAATGATAGTACAAAAATAAATTATTATAACGAAGAGAGAGAGAGAGAGAGAAAGCTTTGAATGAACTTTTGCACAAGTCGAGAGGTATCCACAAAGAATCCAGGAGAGAAACGATGAAATCGAGTCGGTCACTTGGAAGACATCGCCCGTAGAAATCGAATAACGTTCTCTTCGAGGCTTTATCCGTGGAAACGAAGAAAGCAACGCGCAGCTTATATTGGACGCGCCTGGGTCACTCGAAGCGCAAAGTACACGTATAATCGTATTGAAAGGCAAATATGCGAGTATCCATCTTATCCTAGTCCGACGCTCGTTACAGATCGCTTTATTCTATAATACTTGGAGAGGCGCGGCTAGAGACACGGCCGAAGAATTGAAATTCAAAGGGCGCCGGCGAAAGCTTTCCGTTATAAAGGGATCCAATAAAAGGGAAATATTCAAATTTGAGTAGTACGTCTTTTCTCATATTTATAGAATAGCCAGGGCACAAGTCGAACGGAGATTCTTCCTTAGTGTCGAGAAAATAGCGACACACACACACAGATTATAGTTAAAAATGCTCTAAACCACTCAAATATTAACTCTAAACTTTAGAACATTTTCCGAAAAAAAAAAACAGAAAAAAGATTGCATCTTTTATTTGCGATATCTTGTTTGAATGATATTGCTCACTTCTATAAATAGAAAAAGACATATTAAATTCGAAAAAATATAAATTTTCCGGAAAAAACAGTTTTGTTGAAGTATTTAAAAATTTAGCTGGATACAGATCTGAAAGTAAATTTTGGGCTCTCAAAATATAGAACGCTTAAATTAATTATTAGAATGTCAAAATTTTTTGCAGTATTGCTCATTATACGTGAGCTTCCTGCAGAATTATTTTTGTTGGACCAACATAATTATTTTCGGACATATATATCTATATATACCTAAAGTTTTAGATACTTTAGCAAAATTATTCTTTTCATGTAGTTATGCAAAATTTATCACAAATTATATATATAATTTGATTTTTATCAAATTTTATATATATATAAATATTATGCAAAATTCAAATTATATATATAATTTGAATTTTGCGTAACTACATGAAATGTGTGTGTGCACACACACACACACACACACACACACACACACACACACACACACACACACACACACACACATAATGAATTTATGACGTTTCATTAAGAACGATAGATTATTTATATTTGTAAATGAGACTGGCAAAAATATACATACGGCATATCGGCTTTCTATACGGATCGATTTATTCTACTTCAGGCGGCAAAGAGATTTATTTGATGGGTTAGACGCCATAGAAGCGCACGCCGATCAAAGCAATGTTTCCATTGTAAAGGCAAGTAATTTAAATAAAAAATGAAAATATTAAAATTCATAAAACACGCATATTTTTATCCGGAATGCTTTCCCGTCGCACACATCCCGCGTGAGGATCTAGAGGAGAATATCAACGTGTGTTAACGTAATTCATAGACTGTCAAGTTTACTTTGTGCTATGAAAGGACACATGGTATTTGAATATTATAAATAAAAAAATCCAATTTTTAGAGATGAAAATTGAACGGTGTATTTTAAAACGACAACATCCGTTTTTAAAGGATATAAATATAAGTCAAGAGTAAATATTAAAAATTTAGTTTGAAACTTGCGTTATAAAAAAAGTCAGAGTGCAACGAAGATGTTTTATTTCAATGTTTCAATTTGCATGATTCGAAAATACTATCGTCTAGTCGAATAATTAGTCGAGTGTGTAACTTCATTAACTTGTTTGAACAATGCTCGTACGAGCCGGGTGTAATGAGTAATTATTATTCAACCGACTAATGCAATCACATATTTAAAAATTATTGTTTGAACAACCGTTTTAAATAAATGACGGTGCTAAATTAATCATGAGTAATGTGCAACTTTGTTTCGCAACCCGTATAACCGTAATGTTCGTTCGCGTTCCGCGTATTTTTCGAATCAATCCATTCGGACCGTAAAGAACAAATATTCCGAAATGCAATATGGAGAGAAGCGAAATGTCGATCAAGATTCTGCAATCGGAGCGACGGAAATTCAAGACGCTGATACCCTTCTCTTTTGCGTTTTATAAATTATGCATTCGGTATCGACGTTCCTTGTCGATCAACTTCTCTTCTCTCTCTGCACTACCATAGTGTAACCTGCAGTATACTTTGTGATCGAAGAACCGCATATAAACGCATTTTCCACCAAAAAGTGTTTGAAATTCTGTGAAGTCTGTGTCGTTTACACGAGTCGTGTAAGGAATTTTTAAGCTAATCCAGATTAGGAAATAAATTTTTCAATGAATTTTATACTAATCTTATTTTTCTTTGCAAAAATGCATATGATTTCTCTTGATGAAAGCATGCATATGCATTTTTGCAAAGAAAAATAAGATTAGTATAAAATTCATTGAAAAATTTACTGTGTAGTAGACTTTACTATTTTGTGCATTTCTTATTCGATTATTCCATTATCGATATTAAAGTATTAAATGCAAATTATATTTTTATAAAAGATGAGCGAAGAAGGCCATATCGAAGATATCTAACAAAATATTTGCACAAAATAAAAAAGATTCAAATTTGAATCTCGGCTGAAATATTTTTCACAAAAATTTTTTTTTACTATTTTAAAGATGCTCATTAGCGTCAATAATAATAAATTGTTTGTCAATATAATTTGTGATATTTATTTTTGTTTCAATTTAGAACTGTTTTAAGACAAATAATAGGCACGTACACTAAGAGAAAAATTGTTGATATTTGTGACTATAATTATGATTATTATTGTTATAATATTATTGTAATAAAAACTACTATATATATATGTGTATAGTTCTGTTAAGAAATATATGTAATTGGCAACTGAAAATGACTATAATTATCATAGTTATTTTTACCATGAAAAAAATTGAAATTACTACAATATGTAGTCATTTATGGGATAATCATATTACATAGTTGTTTAAAAAAATATATTTAACTATAATTTATAATAATTGCAGTAATCTTTATGACAGTATTAATTATTTATAACAATTTTCATTTGCCAACTATGTACATATTTGTCGATAAAACTATACATACAGTTATTATTATCATTAACAGTAATAATAACAATAATCATATATAGTAATAATCATAATTATAATTACAAATATCAAAAGTTTTTCTTTCTTCCTTCATTAATTATGTCAAGCCGGTCGATTTTTACTTAATATATAATTTGTTTACTCTACAATTTTTACTCTACAAATTTAAATAATTAAAAAGAGACAATCAGTTTATGATTGTGGTATAACTGCACATATATAAGTTGTACTCGAAATAAATCTAATTGAAATATTTCTCAATTTGTTGTTATGTCTACTGATACAAATATAATGTAACGGCAAGCTGTAAGAAAGAAACATCGAAACGAATTTGACGTGTCCCAGTAAACGATGTCCGATCTTTTCCAAACGGTATCACTCGCGATTGCGAGGTTTCGCAGTAACAAATGGGAAAGCCTGGTACTGACAGGTGGGAAAATACGGGTCGGGCGAGAGTCCTCCTTGTAAAATCATGGTGGCATAATAACGATTTCGCATGGCGGCCACACTCCACGTGAGGCTTTCCCGTTCAGGAAACGTCACATCCTACCATCTTTTGCATCAACCACTTTCTTGCATCTGTCTCCCTTAAAAGATCGTCCTCTCGATTTTTCTATATAAATAATGCAAAACATTACAAGCGCCGACACCGGTGTACTGAAATATGCGATGAAGTATTTCGCTTACTCGCTCCATAAATTTTCCACATATGAAGATACATATTAATACAGTATTTTCTATAATATGAAAATGCGTATTATTAATACATATCCCGCCACTCTTGGGATGAGATACGTATTAATAATGTATTTCAAAATTAAAATCGAAATATTTAGTACGCATTAATACGTATTATTATGTTTATTGCTACGTGTGCGTATAAATACATATTTTTGATACATACATGCAGCTACATATTTCGTTTATCTACATTCTACTCGGAATTTCTGTTACAGATTATGAATCATACAAAGTAAGCTTTATCCCAAAATCTACGCAAATGTCAGTGGAGAATTATTCATATTGCAGAAATTTGATTTTTCATTTATCTTAGAGTGTTGGAAACTTGAGACTTTTATAGTTAAGAATTCTCGAAATTTGGACATTCGAATTCTTAACACGGTCGAGAGCTGAATTTCGATTTCTGGAAATTACTTTGCTTCGAACTACATCTCTTCGAACGTTCTATTCTGTTGATCTTCGTACATTTTCTCCACGCGTTTATCTTACGACCCTTACATAACGTACCGGTTCATAACTAATGTAAAGTGAACTCTCGAAATGCCTTGGCTAAAGGTTATAGACTGTTGCCCGAGGATCGATTGACGGTTCCCGAAGTCAGGCTGTACGTACTTGGCATTCGCGCGACTGTCTGTGTTAAATGTCAAACATGTCCGGAACTTCTGGCCAATCTGTATGTTGTAATTGTTATCGTTTATCGCACGTTCCGTTTTGGAAGCAAGCCTCATCAGGGATCGTAATTAGCGCGACCGTGGCCGTCGCTTAATCTGGTAAATTGGGCAAAAGAAAAACAGTAAATAAACAAAAGTTGATAATACTTTTATTTATGCGGTTATGAGTTAGCATAGTGGAAGTAAATCATGATAATTAGGCTCACGCAATGCACCGACGTATTAACAATTTCCGCTTCGCTGATGATTATTTCTGCATTCGTGCATACATAATCCACACGTATATGCGACAGAAACATCCGCAATAATTTTTTGCAACGGTAAAACAATAAAATTCGACATAATTTATAGCTTCTCGTGTCTCAAACAGTACTCGAAATCATCCCAATTATACGACGTAAATCGAGTGAGTTTTAGATACATCAAATCGATCAATCTTTATCAATCACCGTAATTAAACGTAATTAGCTTCTATGAAACAGCATAATTATAATTCATAATTAATACGTACTCGTACTGATTATAATATTGTACGTTATCCGAGATGAATAAACGATATGTGTCTCATTTATGATGTATCATCGCGGCGATACGACGCAGCGGCGACGACATTAATGAAATAACTGGAGAGCGTAATTTATTTAAATATGCCGAGATCGAATGGCATGTAGGCAAGCTATGAAAACGACCGATGTCAAAGAGAGGAAAATGAGAGAGAAAGGGAGAGGGAGAGGGAGCGGGAGGAAAAAAGCGCCTGTAAAAGTCGCGACAGCAATTATCGAATAATGTAATAAATTAAGCCGCCTGCACAAAATTCCTGCGAAACGCCGCGTGTCCGATGATTTACGAGCGATTTCTATGGAAAATTCAGGGACACACGCGAGGTTCGTCCTTCTCATATTATTAATTGACCCGATTGCTATCGCCAATATTCCCGATGGAGTCTTTCGCGGTATAGCGATTAGATTGAATTATAGCTAACGATTTTATCTAAATCACATAGCGCATTATCGCACGGATCTGATTCGTAGAAGTGCGATAGCCGCAATAATGCGAGAATTAATTTACTCGTACACTTCTTAAATTGATTTACATTCTTACATGAAATTTTCCCGATCTATCTCGTTAGTTTCGTCAATTGCAAATTAAAAAAAAAATTTTTTTGACGAAGATCCTAAATTTCTGGTGATATAAAAAATAATGAAAATCTTTACGGAATCGATGTTATTGAAGACGTATACTAGTTAACACACGCAATCGTGTTTTCGAATAAAGATCGATCAGTTGTCGCGAACGGGCATTTCCTCGGTGGTTTTCACGTCGATGGATCCTTTCATACATTCTCGCGATGAAAGCCACGAAGGCGCGAAACTGAAGCGAAAACTAAAGCGGAGGCACAGACGAGAGGCATCGTAACGATCTATCTGCTTCAGTTCTGTGCAGAAGCATACAGCGCAAGGAAGATAATAGCAGCCTGTCTTCCTGAAAATCAAAGAAACTTGTTCCCTTCCGTCCAACGTTACTCCATCTCGCGCCTACCCGGTTTCCGCCTGTCGGGACAATGTCCATGTTTTAATCCGCGGAGAGAATTCTCGCCGAGAGAAGAGGTATTTCGGTCGAGACGAGCGAACGAAGACAAAAAATTTTTCGTCAGTCAATTTTGCGTGCCCCGGCGATTATTTTTTAATCGAAAATCACGTTTATTGAGGCATCATTAATTAACTTTCCGCGGTGGTTTGTATATCTTATCGATATTTTGAGATTATGAGAATTTTTTTAGAGAAATTTAATTCTATAAAAAAATAACTAAATACAATCCGACTTTTATGATGATAAAAATTCGTGATTAAAGTTTTGACAAGTATACCTGAATTTTTTTAGATTTTGATGTAATCTGCAGCAATTAAAAATTTGCTTTGTTTCTCGAAGGAACTATTGTAGCAGACGGAAAAGTTAAAATTCAAGGTGTCAACGGTGAGTTAATTATGATACATATTATTCTACACGGAGAAAATTGGATGGTCCTACAAGTGTAGCAAAAATATTCTGGATATTTTTGTCGAATTTATGACAAACTTTACTTACCCGAAATTGAAAATAAAAATTAGAGATATAAGATAAAAAATACATTACAATATAATAAATTCATTAAAATGATTATTATCTTATAGTAAATTGGATTATTCCCAATACTGTAAGTATGAACAACTTTCAAGACTTTACACACGTATTTTTTACCCAATAAAATAAATTTTGTCAGCCTAAAAAATATTCGTCGATAAAGTAAATTCTATTGAGATATACGGTAATCTAATATAGATTAAGAAATAATAATGAAGTACAATAAAATTTACTTTACATAAAAAGAATCGTACAATATGGCTGTACGACGGTCGCTCATTTATCAGAAAAGTAAAGTAAATTTTACATGTTCTTATAAATATTCTTATATGAAACTAACAATTCTAAAATTTATTAGAATTCTAGCGAATGCTTTACATTTTGATCCGCGTATTTACGGTAATTCTCCATTTTTGATTACGAGAATAGATTTTCGAGCTTATCTGCAATTGATTTTCCGTCAAAAATATTTCCTTGAAAACTGTTACCGTTCATTTAAACTCCGAAATTAATGGGCCGAATCCGGTTGAGAGTTGTAAGAACATAAGGGTATACATGTCTGTATCGTGGAGTAGGTATCGCAAAACAAGCTGCGGGTCTTTCGCGTTAAAAAGATAAAAAACGGATAATGGTGGTAAAAAGGAAAGAAATAAATCGGTAAGGCGAATCCGGCGATGCATTTTTCCCACCTCGGTTGACCTCAAAGAAAACCGCGTTTGCAGTATCTTAACGGTATCCTCTCTCTGTCATATATATGTACTCGTTGTTACATAATCGCGTGCGTTTCTCACTATCGCTCACTCTTTCCCTCCCTCTCTCCCTTATCTACCTCCGCTGTTCTTCATCCCGTTTGTCATCCCCTTCACTTTTATTCCCAGCGCTCCTCTCTTCGTTCGAACTCCGACGGGCAGGGTGACAATTAGTCCTCAATTATGAAACCTCCCTCGGCGCCGTAATGCATGACCCGGAAAGAAAGGGTGACTTAAGGGAGAAACAGAGAGAGCTGCTTAAAGACGTGTCGCACGCGCGTGTAACCGATCGAATGCATGCACTTTTCGATGCAGAGCGACCGATGGAGGGTCGTCGACGTTAGGTACCCATCGTTCCAAGTATCGAACGGCAATTCTTCGACTTTCTTCACCAGTTAATAGTTAATGATGAATCGATTGTTCCCCTAACTTCGAATTGGACGAATCCCTTGGATAAAGGAAGGTGCGGGAACCCTACATAATTCTTTCAATTCTTCGGAATCAATTTTCTATCTGTTCTTTTTTTTTTTTTTTTTTTTTTTTTTATTAATATGTTTCTTTATTCCATGTCGTATAATCCGATTGAGATTTTAATACTTGAAAAATATCAATATGGATTTAACTCTGTACGGTGTCTATATAATTCTCACCGTGTGAGATTAATATTAACAGCGATAATATTAAACATCAATATGGTATGAATTTAACACCATGAGTTTTAAATCCATACATCAGGATGGTGTTGCTATAAACTAGGGGGTTTTTAATTCACACTATATTGGTATTTATGAATTATATAGATACATTGAGAAAAAAATTGTATATTTGACTTAATTTAATTCACCTTTCTTGCAATAAAGAATGTACATATTTAACAATTCATATATATTATATTTGACTTAAATACATTTTTCAAAGAAAGAAATACAAATGAACTAAATTAACTTAGTCAAATAAACAGTGTTTTTTTCAGAGCACCGTATGATGTTAAACCCACACCGATATTATTTAGAATGTTGAAATCTCAATCGGATTACAGCATGGACAGAATAAAGAAACATTAATATTAATGCCAACATGGTAAAAATTTTATATATATATATATATATAGAGAGAGAGAGAGAGAGAGAGAGAGATACAAGAGAAAAAAATTGTTCATTTGATTTAATTAATTAAAGTTAATTTGTCTTTGTTTCTTTCAACGAAGACTACATATATTTAAAATGAACATATTACATTTGACGTAAATACATTCACCAACGAAAAAGAAATGCAGGCGAATAAAATTAATTTAATCAAATAAACAATTTTTTCTCAGTGCACCGCATAATATTAAATCCACATAATATACCCGGATGGACTTCGCGAAACAGTCTGTTAAATCGACGACTTCAGACTGGCGTGATTCCAATTCTGAATTATTATGAGCGATGTAACGTGCACGAGAGAGCGCGGCCTTGTCGAGTCCGTCGCGACGCGGCGGGGTTACCTGTATTACACCTGCGTTCAGGCACGCGTGTAATGTCGCGCAAGAATGCGAACAAGCGAGCACGATCGTGCTCGCGCGGTTACATTGCATTGTTGCGGGAAGAAACTTTAATCCGACCGCCGCTCGCGCAACTGCGCGTTGCATCGCTTCGGCCGGAGGCTCCAGAATGCATCTCGGATAATATAATAGCATACAGGCGGTGAGAAGCGCACAAAGACGAGAGAGAGAGAGAGAAAGAGAGAGAATGGCAAACTGGGGCAGATATTCGACGACTTACTTAAAAGAGACACACTATCTCGGAAGCCCGAAAATAAAGGCGTAAAATTCCAGAAGAAGCAGTAAATTAAAGAATTCGCTGTTCTCGCGAATTAAAAATTAAGATATCACGTTTTATGAGTTTTAAAGTAGATAAAATAAAAAAACGATAAGTGCTAAGAGACGGGGCGGAGACGACGAAAGAGATAATAATGGCGGCGTTGTAAGGTGGGATTAATGGCCACTCATTTAGCGAGTTATATCATCGCCTCGAAACCTCGTGAAGTATCACTTGCCGCGCGATTAATCGCGCAACTGTGTGAATATAATTCATTCAGGGATGATTTTATTCAAATGTATACATACATATATTTATGTATACATACCTGTATGTATATAAACATATGTATTCATATATTTGTATACAGTTAAATATTTGTAGCTAATTCCGTTGCATGCATTATATATAATTCTGATAATTGAACGCTTAATCGCGGAATGCTGGTGCGAAGGTGATTGCTGGTTAATATCAAATTAACACGTCGGGTAGCCTCAACGACTATAATTGTCACGCCATTCCATATCTTGGCCAAAATCGTGTTAACGTCACGACGCGCGTTAATAAAGAGCGGTAATTAGCATGAAAAAAAATTGAATAATCATTGTACAATTTCGTACAGTTCGTAATGATTACAACCTGCAAGAAGAAAACAGTGAATATTAAATTAACGATGTATTTTTACGCATCTTATTAATTTACGTTAGTAAGAGAAAGAGAAAATATTTATTCATACGCTGACTGACTCCGATAGATATGTTTATATAATGTAACCAAATATCACGATGGATATTGAGGATGGTATTTAATATCGACAATTACAGTTCTCTCGTTATTTTCATGATATTTCCATGCTATTCTGGCGTAAACGCCATACATGGGATTGATCGAAAGACTAAAGGCAGATGGCGAAGGATAATTAAATATTGATTTTACATTAGAGCGTGCTAAGATAGAACGGCCATTCATTAGTGTGTTGTAACGAGTCGCTCATTGGTCGATCCATTAAAATCAAAGACTGGCTAGGACTTCTTGGCATATTACGCGACCCTTCGCTCTATTCGCCCTTTTCTTCATTTCCCTTTGAGGTCGTCTGATTGTTCTATCTAGACAGTGATCTGTCGCGATCACGTCGCCGGTAACAAACTTTCCTTTAGAATAAGAAAGAACCAGACGCTCATTAAGTTTCCGAGGATCCAATTGATTTGATGGAATTATTACATGTCTTGATAACACATAGTTTTTCTTAAACGAAAATATAATATTATTTTATAAATGATTATTTACATAAATTAAAAATTTGTGACTAACATTACGATCGAGATTTTTAAGATATAAATTATTTTATACATATATTATTATATGTATTGTATATTCTGTAACTCAACCCGAAGATTATTTCTTGATAATAATTAGCAAAGAAAAATATTTGATTTATATTTCATTAAATTGATATTTTTAAAGATTTGTATTAAGAAATTAAGTATTCTATTTTTTGCTAAGTCGTTGATTCTTCTGTTTCTGTAAAATTGCATTTACAATGAGATTATAAGGCTTAAAACTTAAGTTCTTTTAAGCTCAAGCCATAAAAGAAATTGACCAATCTTATTCTTTTCATATTCGATTATGATTCATCAATTTTTTACAACTTAGGCTTAATTTAAGTTTCATGCCTTTCTCATTATAAACGCTACTTAATTGAGTATAGAATAATAGATATATTTTTTCTTTGCTAGTATTTTGCAAATGCTTTCTTTTACCGTGATTTTAGATTATTCAAGAGCACTGATTATTTCCAATTAGATTTCTTCTTTTGACGATTACAAGGAATGACCTGTCAAATTCACTTAAATGAAATAATCCAAGTATACTACTTACTCATGGTTTAACGATCGCTGTTGTATTGTAACTGCAACGGTTTCGGCGAAAGAAGTCTACGGTCTTTTACACCGTTCTTCCGGGAAATTGTGCGAAGTCGCTGATTTTGTAGGGCACTGCACTTTGTTCTCGGAAAAGTATTTCAATATTTATACCTATGCGGAAGCGTAGTCGCGAAATAGATAGCTTTACAGATAACGAGAGAGAATAAGGGATAAGTGAATAGATAAGTGTTTATTGCGGCTCTATCGCGAATTGAAATAATAATGATCGAGCAGTAAGTGCGAACGTAAAATGCGTGCGGTTAATAATAATAGTCAAAGGAAGGAAGAATTCGCGAATCATGCGATCAAATATTCAAGGACTTTAAATTGAACGTAATCTGTGCGAACCGGAAAGAGGGATTCCTCGCGATTATATTCGCATTCGTTGGATGTAATACAGGCATTGCGTTCGCTTTTCGCTCGTCTCTTGCCGACATTTCTACAGCAATCTGGGGAATTCTAGGCGTAACAAATATTCCCGAGACGAGAGAGGAGTAAAGAAATTACATCTTCGGGATGAATATTTATCCGGATAGAATCTCGAGAGGTCGTTATCAGATTACACCGCGATCATTTATTTGTAAAATTCAAGCAACTTTCTTTGAGAATAGACGCGAGACAATCACTGAAGTTTCGTCCGTTTACTTTCTTAAAGCTAATTTATACGAATAAGAAATTCACTCATACATACTCACTTAACTAAAGACGAATCAAAATGAAAGAACCTTCGTGTAATTTAATTGAGATTCAAGTTTTAAATATGTTATTCGATTCTTAAGTATCTTCTTCAAATGAATTATTTAATAACATTGAAAACGTTTTAATTTTCCCTTAATTTCACGGTTTTATTTCAGATTTTTAAAAAAGATTTTTTTTTAAAAAGATATTCGTCTTCTTTAGATTGCTCAATCGATGTTTAATATTTATTGAATTGTTAAATTATATTTATAACGACAAAAACACGACACGTATCACAAATATTAACATATAATTCATATATTGTAAAACTATCATGTCACGAAACAGTATGAATTTGCAATTTCCATCTTCTTTAATAATCTGTAATATATATAAATACACATGTACGATTGTTTATTACACGTAAAGAACGATTTTGTTGAAGTATCTTTAAAAGTTTAACTTATAGATACAGATCTGAAAATAATTTTGTTGAACCATCGCAATAATTACGTGGAAAACATAAATTATGAACAATTCTGTAAAAAAGTTTAACATTTTAACAACTAGCTTGAATATCTTTCATAAAATATATTATATTAATTACATATATTATACATAAATATGAATTATATATATTTATATACATATTATGCGAGTTTTCTAAACTATTTTTCTACTTCTTCTCTGGTAAGCTTATAACAACCTTGCCTCACTTTTTGTGTATTTTGTATGCAAATATGCATATAATAAATTAACTAGAATTAAATTATCTTGGCAGTCCAATAAAATTATTTTCAGATCTGTTTAAATTTTTAGATACTTCAGCAAAGTCGTTCTTTTTATATACGTGTATAACTACAAAGTTACATTGATTTCTTTTTAGTTTCGTTTTTATTAACGAGCTTTGCATTAACGAAGAGGATTGTGAGATTAAAGTTTGAATGATCATTCGCCGCTCTGCGCGAAAGTTTTATCCGCGAATGGGAATACGCGCCAGGTTCATGCGTAATTAAACTTCGCGTAAGCTCGCGTACATTGACGCCAACGTACAATCGCGGATACGTTCTCTCTCTCTCTCTCTCTCTCTCTCCCCTCTCTCTCCTTCTCTCTCCTCCTCCTCTTTTGTCGAGCATTCGATTTACGTCAGCCTGAATTCGGGTCACGCTGAATGATTTATTCGATCCAGTAGGTCGCACCTATATTTGCAAAATGCCGTTTGTACTACGAGCGCGTTTGAAAAGCGTATTTCCGAACGAAACGTCCGAGAATTTCGGAATTTTATGCCAGCGAAAACGTCGCGTCGCTCTCGCGCTTACACGATCGATAGCCGGCTAATCCCGGATCGACAGAACGTTTCCGTTTTCCATCCGTGAAGCGGAGCTCTCACGACCGATATCAGCGGATTATTAACGCTCGAAAGTTAACGACATATACGTGTACGAGAAGTTGAACTAATAATTAATCGGCGTATAATTAACGAGATAGAATCTGTCTTTGTAGCTGGCAGAAGTGCAACAGGATAAGTTTTACGAACTTTTGATAGAGTAAAAAGACAACATTGAGCTTCATTAAATAATATATCGCGGCACAATTTATCATTGAGGACACTTTCGCAATTATTTATGGATATTAAAGTCACGATCCTCCCTCGTATATATCTCTGAATTGCTCGCAATCGGAACACCTTTCTCCTAAGAAGAGGCAGAGGAAAAGAGGTTCGTATAGCATTGCGGCATAATGGTAGCGCGATTTTGACGCGGAATAATCGTTTCTACAGAGACCAAAGAGGAGGGAAGGAGAAAGGGCGAAATACAATTACAATTCAAATGAGCCTCTTGTAGCAACGAATCATATCGCTTCTGTGACAACCCGTTATGCATGAGCGGCTCGTCGCGTCGTCCGAAACATCCGGTTTGCGTGCACGTGGAGAGGACTCGATTGCACGTAATGCACCTCTCTCTCTCTCTCTCCTCTCTCCTCCCTCCTCGTCTCTCTCTCTCTCTCTTTTTCTTTCTCTCCCTGGGGAGGAGGCGATTTTCGCAGAAGCATGCAAAATATCCGGCCGGCTGTGCCGACACGCGTGATACGCGGAAGGAGCGTAAAGCCGAGTTCCGGAAACTTATACAACCGCCCTCTCCGCCTATCTCGCTTATGGTAATATCGAATCGGAAGTTACTTTTTACGATGCGTCGGACCCTTTCCTTGGCACGCCGTCAAGCAGGAAGCGCACACAAAGAGAACCGTAACCGATATCCGTCGGTTTCAGGCGAGATCTATTTTATCGTGCTTCATTTGGCGTGCGGCGCCAAATTTCATCGGAACCGCAAACAAAGTGGACTAAAAGCGGAAACGAGTTGTATAGAGAGAAGCCGGATAAAAGTGAGTAGTGACAAAACAAGACTACCGTTATTTACTTGGGAAGTAAATAGTATTACGAAACATCGAAAGATTTACGGATTGTTTTCCTCAGAAAAACACGCCTTTCACGCGAGACAAGTTAAAAATCTATTATTTTACATACTTAAATCTTTCTTGAATAATTTTTAGATAGAATCTATATTTTTATGCTATAATAATTTAAATATACTTAATGTATTAAACATATTTAATATGTTTTATCATTTAAACTTCAATCATTTATTATATATATATATATATATTCAAGTTACATTAATATTCAAAGATTCACTTCGTGGCCCGTATTTCGATATTAATAATTTTTTAATTAATAATTTAAAAATCTATTTGAGACTAAAAGCAAGGATTCTGGGAATTATTAAATATCCATGAGAATGGAACTCACACACGGGTTATATTTCTTTACGCTGGATTTGGCAGCCGTACAATCGCAGGTCGAAAGTACATTTATCTTCCGACGTGATTCGTTGTCTTTATGCGTCCGATCAGTCGAGTATCGGATATCAATAATCAGAGACGTGCTGACCGAAACGGAATGCGTCGCGTCGTCGGCGAATGAGACTTTCCCGATTTCCGAGGCTTTTACATCGCGAGGCTAGTACACATCGTGCCTCAAGCTGGCGCATTCTACTTTCTAAACGACGTCATTTGTTATTTTAATGATGTCATTAGTGGAATTTAAGTTAAAGTTGTCAACTTGTCCGGCCGGTGTAAGTTTCGCCGAGCCGCGTCGGCGCTTTGGACGGCGCCGGTTGACACATTGCCGGTGTAATTTTATCAAGGCATTTCTTGCGAAAATATAAGTTTATTGCTAATCGCTATTTTTGTTTGTTTTGTTTAATTAATATTTATACATCGCTTTATTCATGAAATCTGTGAAATCAACGATGGAGGAACAGAATGAGGGAAACAATTTATTTCAGTGAGAGAAAGAATTTCTCTACTTACATGATCTTTTTTCTTTAATAACGATCTGCAACAACTGTGAATTATTAAATCGATTTCTTCTAACCGATGAGAGCAGCGATAAAAGTGATTTAGGTGCGCGAAACAGAATCGGTGATAATAAACGACCGCAGATTACGCAACGTCTCGGAGATAACGGTAATTACACGGTCGGCTGGATTTAAGCGTTTCGCAGCTAAATTAACCGTGATACTTGCTACTAAAAATTCACACAAACGGATAGCTTTTATTCTACTTTCAATATATATATGTATGTATATTTAGGAACAATATTATAAAAGATTAATATTTTTACATAAAATTATTATATAATAGAAATTATAAGGAAAAGAGAAGGAGGGAAGTGATGGAATTCACAAATTTAACGAAAGACTTACAAACTTAATAAAATAAAGTTTTTATTTATTTTTATACATAAATAACATTTTTTTAAATGTATTATATAATATTATAAATTAATTTATAATAAAATCGTACTCGTATTATTTTCTTGAAAAAAAATAATTAATAAATTATTGTTCCATCTCTGTGTTTAGGAACCAAAAAAATATTATCACATATCACAGTAAAATATTAAAATATAAAGAAAATGTAATACCCACAAAAAAGCGAAAAGAATATATAAAATTGATTTAATAAGGATTTACGATAGTCTAGACAGCCGAGAATTCAAATGTATCATCGATAATTCATTAGATAATTCATTAGATAGCCATAGCAGTTGGGTTAAGAAAGATATTTTGTTTTTATTGCATCCTCAGGGTGTTTAAACAAAAGATCGTAGCAACGGCGACGCAAAGGGCAGTGTGCGGCGCTCAGCGCTGTCGTTTCTTTCGTGACGCGTCTCAACCTCTCCTCTCGCATCCCTTGAACTTGCACGATGCAAGGTTCGCTTTCAAAAGACTCGCTAGCGGATCCCTCGTCGGCTTCTACGGCCAGACGTCAGAGGAAAGCGACGAGGGCGTATGCCAAGGGCCGTGATATTTCACGATAATCCGAGCTCGGGCATTCCCGAGTACTACCCTCGTGCCTTCTACTCGCGCACAACGAGTATCACCTTGTAATAAATAGAAGTGAAAAATTCTGGAAAATTCGTCTCTTAATTATTATTTTTCTTTTTTAAAATAAATTCAAGAAATAGTTTGTTTTTTTTTTATAGAAAAATTGAAATTTCATATATATATCAAGTGACATATATATATATATATATATATAACAATTGATGATATTACAGAACAACATTTAATACTTCGTTATCTTTTCTGATCTACCATTTTATAATACTTGTATTAATTGCCAGTAAAAGTTTTATTAAATCGAGTATAAAAAGACATTGAGCTGAATTTCTAGTGGATCTTTATATTAAATAATAAGAACGTATGTTATAAAAGAGTAAAAATCTCTTAGGTTCGAGTGTAGTTTGAAGCGAAGCTAAAATTGGATTTTACGAGGCAACTTATTGAACGACGTCCGTACTCGAATATACGTATGCGAACATATACATACATCATACAAAGAATATTGCGTTCAAGTCCTTTAGATCGTCCATTTGAGATATAAAAAATATTACGCTAATGAAGGACTTAAAATATCAAATGTCATGGGAGGAGGCTCTCCATCTTTTTATTCGTGCAGACTTATTATTGAGACTCTTACGTAGGTTGCTTTTATTTTTCGCGTCTCTATCTTCATCGCATCAAAATACAGGCGCGTTCCACGTTAACTGTATTAAACTTTACGAAGAATTAATATTTTTTTGTGTGTGTGAGAGAGAATCGAGAAATTAAAAATAATATCAATATTAAACGTATCTTTTAAAATCGCAATATAAATAGTTAAATACAAAGTAAATAAGAAATAAAGACTTTAAACGGTCAAATTGGATTTTTAGTGCTTAAATTAAATTAAATTAAATAATTTAGTATAAATTTATATACATATTTAATCCTGCAAATTGCACATCGAATTTAATTTTCTACTGTCTTGTAATAGAGTAGGGGAGATCGGGGCTGATTGTCGTACGGCATTGATTGTCAAAATGCTAATAACTCATACAGGACATGAGAGAAAAATTTCCTTTTTTTAACTGTAGATTGCTGATATAATATTCATTTGTTGTAGAAAATGATTTACACTACAAGCATTGTATATATTATTTATAACGATTTTTAAGAAAATGAAATTGATGAGTAAATTTTTCTTATCACCTATTTTGTCTGACAAGTCTTTGGCATTATTAATCACGATATTCATAGAAAATGACATGTCTTAGAAGATCTGTGCTACAATTAATTAATCATTATCCTGACAAAGTTTGTGAATCTCTTTTATTAAAAATGGCTATGTGGGGTAGATCGATCAAAATGAAAGGAGGTTATATATTATATTTCATATAGATATATATGTTTTTTTATTTTTCATATAGAAACTAGAAAAACAAATTACGTATTTTATGATAAAAATGACTATTTTATTTGAATTAATACCTTAATTACTATTATTTCTCAAAATATAGAACTGATATTAAAATAAAAATTATATTTTTTATATGTGTTGTCCATAACAAATATGCTACTGCCAATCCTAGAACGTGTGACAATCAATCCAGAACACGAGGTTAATTGTCACATTTCCGCAGCTTCATTTAAAGTTAAATAATTTATTTTTACGATATGATGAATTCGCGAGTAATATTTTTTTTAATACCTAAAGGATGTACATAGATATATTATAATGTACAATACATAATATTTCAAAATCAGGCGTTCACTTTTTTCTAATCAAAAACTGTGACAACCGGTCCCGGTTTCCCCTAGTAATATCACAAATTAAATTGACAAGCAATTTAATAATATCGATGGTGATAGGCATCTTAGATAGATCTTAATAATCTGATGTTGATAAGCATCTTAAAACTTGTTAATAATTTTATTGTGAAAAATATTACCTCAGTTGGGATCTTCTGTATTCCGTGCGGATATACAATAAGGGAATTTTTGCAATACCGTTTATCCAGATACGATGAACGCTAAGATCAGATTATCTTCTTCTTAATAACTAATTAAGAAAAAGATGATTCGCGTTCACCGTATCTAGATTAGACATTATTTGCAAAAACTCCCTATTGTCATAATATATGAAATGAAAACATGCAAAGGAATAAGAGATTCGTCGAGAGGAAAGATTTCTCTGTAACAGAGACTCCTAAATTATATCCTAAATAGTTAAGAAAGAGAGAAATCGTCGGAAAGCTATTGTGAAAAATTATTCCATAGAAACGAGGAATCCAACGGGCGCGAGAGAAAACAAATTATGCAGATTATGTCAGCTTCTTCGATGCAAATTTAGAGTCAATCTCTCCTCGACGAGACGCCCAGTGATGCATTTTGACGCGCCAGTCCCTTCCCCTCCCCCCTCTGGCCCCCTTTTCCCTCAAAATGACTATAATCCGCACGCGCGTTCGTGTTTTAATTGCGTTCGGCAATCACGTCGCATGTACGTGTATATAAATAAATTCCCCTCCCCCCCTCCCTCCAGGCTCTCCACTATTTTCGGCGACTTTCCGGCCGCGCTAACTGAAAACGCGCTCGACCGTGCCTCTCCTCTCCCTTCACTCCCTAAATTCCCCTCCCTCCCCCCTTCCCTCCCCACCGATAGAAGGGAGCATAGGGCCCGAATAGAAAATGTATGCGCGTTTATTTCGTCCGGGTTACGGGCACCGATAGAATGCAAAATAATGGCAACCTGCCGGATATTTGCGGGCGCAACTGTGACAAATATATCAGATAAAGCCCCCTCCACTCCCCCTTCCACCCCCGTCCGCCGTCCTATACGCCGCTCCGTTCCATCCCGTCCCGGCGCCGTGCCGCGTTTCGTATCTCTCTATATTGATTTACCGCGAACTGATACGTATACTCCGCCGATATCATATTTTCGATCCTCGTGAATGCGTACCCCACGATGATATCAATTCGAGGATCCCGGCATGCCAGCGCCGGCTACCGTTGAGAGAGAGCTCGACACGGCTTTCATTGCGAATAAGGGGTTGTGCCGTAATCAAAGAAATTTAAAACAGGGAAAACGCACTGAAAAAAATTACTAAATCTTAACGTAGTTATGATATCATTGAGAGACCCAGTGTGTAGTCAGCGTGTACAAAAGTATTATAGGCCTGTATTCATAGTGAGTTCTTATTTCAAGATCGTCTTAAGTAATGTCTTAAGATACTAATGCGACTTTCTGATTGGTTCGTGACATTTCAAGAACTTAAGACGGTCTTGAATATAAGAACTGACTATGAATACCGGCCGTAGTCTATAGTCCCGGGATTAAACTACTTCGTAATCATGCCGCATTTTTATACGTGATTCCTGCAAGTGTATTCTTCAATTTTTTTCTGGGAAAACGTCAGACTCCACAGAACGCGGTCATAAAATTGCGATTCAAATCGGAAGGCTATATTCAAAGAAACAATATAAAGCCGGAGAAATTTTTACCAGCGAATTAGATTTATTTATAGATGCTTCTGTTTGACACTTCTGGAACTAATCAATGAAGTATTAACCACAAATAGATGCGTTATTTTAAACATCGGTATTTATATCTACGTATTCCACGGCAGAATCTTCTTTCAGCAGCGCACAGTGATTAACCGGATTGTAAATGAAATAAAATTTTAATTTGGATAGGAAAGTAGTCATAGCGCTCAAAGTGTATTGCAGAGACATGCTCATAAAGCGTAGGTTTCGAGGTATGATACTATTCACAATTGAACTTTCGAACTAACCCTCGACATATCGGAAAACGTTAGCCCTTTTTCAAGCCGGTTGATAGAACATATCGTTCTCCTTTATTAAATCATCGCACTCGCCTCTCGTGCCTCGCAGGCACGACATCCGCGCGTTCTGTGCAATGGATGCCTATATATGTATATTATTAAATTTTAATACAATTTACTCGGAAATAAACACCTGCGTAATTCAATTAAATTTTTACTCCTGTTACATCGATTCCTATCAGACATTACAAAACCGTATGTCGTAATTACGAAATAATCACGAATAACAGATGCAAATGTTTTTCTTTCACGTTTAATATAAAACTCATTCGCCTTAAATATCATCTTATTTCTAATATTGGAATAAATCCAATATTTATTTTAAATATTGGAATATTTCCAATATTTATCTTGAATGTCGTTGAAATAAAAAAGAAAAAAAAAACAAGTACCAAAGGAAAGAATTCAAGAAACGAGAATTCAAGTTTTTTAAAAATGTTCGTGAAAATTCATAAACTTCCGACGTTAATTCCGCGATTGTATCTGTAACAGTACGATAATATGATATCGCGTGCGATGTACCTTATGAAGTTTACATAGCGCGACCGTGTGATAAATCCAGTTGCAACACTATCCTCGGAACGTCCGCCGGTATCGGATCTGCGGATGCACGTGGCAGCCGGTGGTAGCCAGACGCGCACGTGAGAGCGCGTGACATTAACCCGATTAATCCCGACTTCGCCGATGCGGAGGACGCCGTGTTCGACGCGCTCGGACGATCCATGTGGTGTAAATCGAGCGTGGTTGATACTTGATCGTGAGAAGCAAGCGATGAAAGAGCACGATCTATCTTAGATCAACTAAACGCGTTTCCTTAAGATTCTTAAGGTCCTTAAGGTCCTTAAGCATTCGGAGAGACGCTGTTAGCGCTATTCGTGTCATTCTATCTTTGTTTTACGTGTAATAAACAATGATTGAAGATGGAATGAAATAGCGCTAATAGCATCTCCCCGAACGCATCACTAGAAATAAGAATCTAGCCAATCTTGTCCTATTCTTGATTGATTTGATGAAAAATAATGGAACCAATCAGATGATGATTGAACACGTGAAAAGATTGAAAAGCGGATATGTAAAATGCCTTATATAGTTGTGCATATTTAAGTGCACGTGTATGTGTACGCATGTACACAGAAAAAAAGATTTTTTTCTGCCGCAGCTAATCTTAGTTTGTTATAATATATTTGCTGCCGTAACTATAAATTTATAAATTACAGTGAAATGGTTTGCTGTTGCCCTATAATATAGATATAAGACATTAGCTATGATACACCTATATTTTAGCTGTCCATATTTTACACCTGCCATTTAATTACCACATGCAATTTTTAGTTACGACAGCTACTTTCTTTTTTCCGTGTATGCTATTTTTAATCAAACCAGATAATTAACCAGACCTTTTACTTCTATAAGAATTTTAGACAAAAGCACACGATAGACAAAGTATCGATTGTTGTGTTTTTTTATATTTAAAATAACTAAAAGAATCCTGAAATCTCATTCTTAAAAATTGAGCCACTTTTATTAACACTGGCTCAATTGTCACTGTTAGAATTAGATTTCATTTAAAAAATGTTAGAGGGTACGCGATTACGTACATTGCTAAAGATTTTCTAAAAATAACACTAAAGTCGACTGGCATTTTATCCAACGTTTGCTCTTGCTTTTAATCACGATATCAATTATTATTACGTTAATAACAACGTTTTCTTCCAATGGTTTCTCGGATAATTTTAGATCGTCGCATCGTTTTCATTATTTTCGTTATCGAAGCGAGATCTATCGGAAACTCTGAATGACGTTTAAATATGCTTCACACTCGTAGAATTACAGATATTAATTTTAAGAATAATATTTTTTACACTTTAAATAATTCGAGAAAAAAGGAAAATAATTTTTATATAGTATGTTAAATCGCAGTGCAAAATTTTTTAATGTTAATGCCATGTATTGACTTAAAGTTCCGATTCCGAGGATAAAGCTTATCGTGAAAAATCGCGTGACCGGCCTGACACGATGGAAGCTCACCTGACGATTTATCGCGACAGATTGAATGGACAGCAATCCGAAGCCGGCATTCGACAACGATGTACTCGAATGACTTTGGCTTCATTCTTTCGATGCCGCCGTTTCTCAGTTCGTGACGATATACACGAAGAAGGGGGGTTGAAAACGACTTTGTTTAACCCCTTCGCTCCTGGCTATTCTATCGTGTACATACAAATGTATCTTTTCTTCATTTCTACATCGCATCAAAATATTCCATTTTTTAAAAATGGCGATGGAAGATTTAAATTCAGTTTGAAAGAGAAGAGAAAATAATCCCTCACTCTCATGCTCGCATTTATACAACCATTTATTTTTCACGATTATAAATGAACATAAAGCTCTTAGAAAACTTTAACGCTTGTTACAAATCGGAGTGCATTAAATACTAATAAAATACATTAAATACTATTAAAGAAGACCTAGCGATCGTGTTATTCTCATTGTAAATACAACGCATTGTAAATGCGCTATGCGCGTGGGAAAACGTTTCATCGAATTATTTCAGTACTGATTTAAAATCTAGTTAAACCTTCTGTTTCTTGCGAAAATTAAGCTCTTCGCGCGGAGCGTGAAAGACCTAATACCGAGAAGTGAAACTTTCAATGGATTTTACTTCGGGAATAGATAAAATCTCGCTCTTTACAGATGATTCCGAGCGGCGAGTTATTTTAACGGAAACTTGATTTAACGCTTGAATAGTATCAATTACATATTTGACGTCGAGATTCAAGAAGATTTCCCATTGGGAATAAACTTAACGGAAAGTAGAACGCATGTATAGCGAATGCATGACGGGACGGTCCGCGTAGAACGTAAAATTATAAACGTGTGCTCGTATACGAATAACTTTTGCACCGTTGGCTACGCGTAATATTGTATCGGATAAAAGTTGCGATATGAATGAACGCGTGATGGACATGCTGGATGATTCATGTCTGCCCTTTAAATGTACATGAAATGTGATTCAGGCATGATACGAACGTCGGAATCCTCGCACGAGAATCAAGGGCAGACACGCGTGAGAGAAAATTTCCGTGACGCATAGCGTATGCGGGCGTTCCTAAAGGGTTCCCTCTTTTTTACTGCAAAGCTCACTCCAACGCGATTTTTAACAATTCCGCGCGGGGGTGAATCCTTCAATCGGATTCAAAAAATGGACTTTGGCGCATTCTGATTTGGCTCAAATCCATCGTTTGTTGGCAAGATTTAAGTTCGATCTTACGCATATAAAATTTCTAGCGTTAACTCGTTCTGTCAATATTTTCGCTGAGTCGACTTGGAAAATCTCTAGGACGCCTCTAAGATCTGTGTTTCTATTATACTAACATAGATTAATTTCGATTTAATTAGGCTTTAATCTCGGTTCAACTTACTCATCATCTTTTTCTGATTTTTAAAACCAGAAAAAGATGAAAAAGTAAGTTAAACTGAGAGATTAAAGTTGATCTACGTTAGTATAGGAATGAACATAAGTAGTCTTACACCCGTTTCTGCCTATGTAGTTTAAATTTAATCTTGATGATTCAACTAACTTCATCTTTTCCTAGTTTTAAGAGTTAGGAAAAGACAGAGAACAAGTTGAACCGAATGAGATTAAAGTTACTCTACATCGATAGAAACGGACATTAGTGATCAAAGTTGCGCTCAAATGCTCGAGGATTGCGACTTTTAGGAGCTTCAAGGTACCTTCGCTGTTTATTACGATCGGTGTGCGCAATCTGAGGTATGTTAAATCTTGCATGTTGTACTGCACTTACTTTCCTGCGGCCGCAGCAGAGCATGGCTGCTGCGCTGCAGCTGCGGCGAGCCGTTGACGAGAGTTGAAGCTGATGACAGACGTAGCTGAGTCGTGCGCCCCCTTCCCGCTGCAGCTGCACCACGCGCACCTGCAGCTGCACCTGCTCCCGCTCCCGCTGTCCTTGACCGACACCGACTCGACCACCGTACTTGATGCGCACGTGTTTTCGCCACTGCATGAGTTCGGTGCGTCATGCCCTCTTCCTGAAATCACGACGACAAGTTGAATTAAAGGTTGCGTGTTTTTAGAAAAAAATCAGTCAAGTTTCCTTTCTTACTTCACCGTAAAAATAAAATCAAACTCTCGAAATCTAAGTATCAGCTCGTTATTGTAATGATAAATTCAAAAAAACATTGATTAGAGGTCAAAAGACCTAAATATTGGATTAAAACAAAAGTTTGTAATGTTTACTTTATTCAAATTATGTTTATATGTTAACAAAAAAATTATATAGCACTGTATATATACTATTCGATAGAGCAAAGTTTTAGCTCCAAGAATTTGTTGTTTAAATTGCAGTACGATGATTTTTAACGGAGTTAGGAGCAATTAAGTTAAAATGCTCTTTTTAGTTAATCCGTGATAAACAAAAAATCTTACAAATATTGGTAAAATAATTATTTTGTAGGAAAAACTTTCAGCTTTCACGTTACAAAGTCAAAAATTTTCAAGTTTCTTTTTAGCACATGACAGGTTCACAAAGTGAAAAGAAGTTGAAAAGAAAATTTTTCGTTTTGTTCAGCACATAATTTTCCTTATGTAAAAATTATTAAACTCACAGAAACTCAAATGGCATAATAATCTTTCAAAAGTAGAAATTTTAAGCTTTCTCTTTCTTTTAATTTAAATTTCATTTATTTTTAATAAAGTTGCACAACTGCTTGAATGTTGAAGTTCATAACTATGAGTTTTTTTGTTCCAGCCTAAGAATGAATATATTAATAATTGTATACCGTAAGCAGAACAAGTTTCGACTTAACTGCAGTTTTTATCTATGTAGATTATACTTGCTTATTTTTTATCTTTAATTAATTTTTATTTGAATTTGTTATTACAACAATGGACTGTTGCTTATTGTTAGATTTTAATCCACGATGACTATACACGGAGAGAATTATCTTTTAAAATTCATCCTGAAAATATGATAGTTGTGGTACAATACAATATTTTAAAGATTTTTACCATGCACGTCAGTAAAATTAATCAAACTTATTTTATATTTTATTATACTTTTATGAATGAAAGAAATTTACATAACACTCTTTGAAATACAATGTTGTCCCAGAAAACTATTTTTAGAACATATTTTTAGAGTAAACTCTAAAAAAAAATTCTCTCCGTGTAGTTAAGTCAAAACTTATTCCGCTTACAATTGTACATCTCTGTACGTAATTATTAATATGTTCATTCTACGTACATCTCCTGTATTTCCTCAGTTTTGATCCTTAATTAATTTTTGAAATAAATTCTACAATGTACGTTTTTTAGAAATGAATGATGAAAAATTGTGCATTAAATAGAAGAAGTTTAACGGAAAACACGAGAAAGTGCATCCTGATAATGGAGGAATTATGAATTCGGATAATTTAGTACGCGCAAGTATTTAGTATTCCGTTTAATCACTTGCGCATCGAATAGAACGTCGTTCTTAGACGGTTAATTTATGGCGACATTAATATACGGTTAATATTGAGGCGCGCGGCCATATTTTATCCATGGACGAATCATAAACTTGTAATGGATCCCCGTAATAATCCCCACGTGTCGCTCTTCTCATTTTCCTGATCGTGCCTCCCTTTCTTCCTCTCTCCCTTACGATGAAAACTGTTTCCTCCGTCACGTCTCATTAACCTATTTTCCCTCTCGTTCTCCGATTCGCGGTTATCTTAATTTATTAACCGCCGTCCTGTATCCGCGCGCGATCGATTACCTATTCGCGCATGCAGATAATTTCCCCCCTCCGTTCCATTCTCTTTCTCTGCCCCCGCAGACGAGACCGGCGACGAGTTATATAAATCCGGAGGAGAACGTGTGTACTCTCTCTTTCTCCCGCTTTCTCTCATTCTTCCTACCCCCGGCCCCACCCCTCCTGTATCACCGTCCTACATTTCTATTATATCCTCCTCCGGCCACGCGAAATGTCTTGTCTCTTTTTTACTCTCAGAAATAACCGTGACACGTAATGTCGACATTAATAATTGAAATACGCGCCCCGAGATGCATCGGTGTCGCGATTTCGCTCAATAAAATGGCGAGCCTCGCCCGATTCGTCCTCCTGCGAATTTATCAGAACTCAGAACATTCGCTAATTTGATCTCGCTGTAATTCGACAAAATTTGTTTTAAAAAAATTCTTAGTTTGATTATTTAAAAGAAATAAATCTAAACACGTTTTACTTGAAATTCTGGGATGATATTTAGAGTAAATATCAAGTGTTCTGTATAAATTGATAGTTCGAGAAGATAATATATTTTATAATATTGATGTAGCATCGAGAAACATATATTCGATTAAAATTGTAATAAATTAATAAATATTAAATTGTACGATCAATCGGCGATATAATTTCGATCGTAATTCGATTGCATACGTAATTAGTGTATAAATTAAGCATTTTGGTCGAATTATGATCGGCATATTGCTTATATAGCTTCGCATTCAGATTTTATAATTATTTCAATGTTAGTACGCACAACACGAATTGAGGTAAATATGATTTCATCAAAGGATACAATGTGTGTGTGTGTGTGTGTGGGTGTGTGTGTGTGTGTGTGTGGGGCGGGGAGAGGGAGGGGGGGGAGAGAGAGAGAGAGAGAGAGAGAGAAAGAAAACGATTGCCAAATATTTAAACGCCGCCCGCTTCCCCCCGTTCGATTCCCGGCGCAAAATACAAACATCGCTGATTGTTTCAAGACAATCAATACTATTACACATCAGTCCTACTTGTAATAAATCGCCGTCGTACATGAAAGCATCGAAAATTAAAGGTGATATTCTTCGTCTACGAATGTTTGTTCTTCTCCCAAAACAACGAACATAAAATTCCATTGAAATAATCCGTAACATTAAAAATCAATCATCTTTTATTATGGAACTTTTCGAATTTAATAGAGAAAAATAATCTAATGAGCAACTTTCTTATAATTAAGAAACAAGAATTCAATTTTACAAATTTATAACTATATAAGATAATTTAAAACGAATTAAGTTCCTCAAGAAATTTCTTATTCCAGGTATTACCAATTTAGTTGTAAATCTTTTGTTAATCTTCTCAATCCTTTATTGAAAATTCTACTAAATATCGATTTTTTTCACAATTTTCAAGTTTTCTCTATTAACCGTCATATATAATTAACGAAAGAAGGAGAGAAGGGGCGGGAGAGAGAGAAAGAGAGAGAGAACTAGAGAGAGTTTTGAAAGAGAATTTTAACCTACTATTTAAAATTATACAAAGGAAATTATTTAATTATCGAATTATTAAACGATGCAAATTTTTTTCGAATTAATTGTTAACCAAATTTATACATGAGAATTCATTTGATTTTTATGATTCTCGATTCATTTTTATCTCAATATGAAAAAAATTATAAACTGGGTATCACTCACTGTCTGAGTATTTCTAATATTTGCTGAGATGGGTGACCTATTTCTCGAGCAACCTATATATCGAACATGATCGGATAATCTATGGTACATGCCAACACGCGATCACGGTTGATCTGGGGTCATAGTATGGTATGACAGGAATCTCATGAGCGTCAGTCGCGATCGGCTATGCCAAGCCGCTCGGATTACTATTTCTATGACATTCTGTGTCAGACTCACTCATTAAGATTCAATTAAATTGAATCACATATTAACGAGATCTCCCTTCTTTTATTTTTTTCCTCCCTACATTCCGCAATGCTTGATTTTTTATTGGTCTCTTTAAAAAAAGATCTCCCTTTCCCTCTCCTTTCTCCCGTTCGTTCTTTCTCGTTAAAGTCCAAGGGATTTCTCGAACTCTTCATATAATTTCATCAAATCGTTCTTTAATTCTCTTTGGAAATATGGGCAAAGTAAACTCATGGAATGTGTGTGAGCAATATTATGTTATAATATTATATTGATAAATCAAATTCTCGTAATATCAAAATATGTTCAATTTTAGTTATTTTTAATAATTTCTATATAGGTTGCTACTCAATATATTGTTAATTTGATTAAAACAATAGAGTTAAACAATTTAACTTAAGAAAATGTATTAAATTCATTGAAATTTATTGTAGTATATTATTTATTAAATGCGTACGTTAATTTACGGTCGATATTTCCTTTGAAGTCTGAAACTAATCTCAGAAATGGTTTGATTTTGACACATATAGAAGTTAAAAATAACAAAATGTTATTTAATTCAAAAGACTGGATTATCATTGCTCTTTTGATATTTAACAGTGTCTTGTAAAAATTTGTACGTTTTTGTAGTTTTTCATTATGGAATTTGCAGTAAAGTCACTTCTAGGAAAGGCAGTATTTATCTAAAAGGCGACTGATCGAGGGTTCAAAAAGAATCAGACTGCGTATATTTGACTGGAAAAGTATTTAATAGATTGTTATCTTTATAATGAATGTTGTGATATTCTGAAGGGAAATTTCTGCTAAATCAACGCATTTTGTAGATTAACGGGCTGTGTTTGCTGCAGAGATAGGTTTGCATCTTGTTAGAGATCTTGCCGTCCAAGGCGGAATTTAAATAGCTGCGCTGAACAAAATTCGAAATTAATTAAAAGCAGATTAACGCTGCAATCAACGATATATAACATTCTATCGTGGTAAATTACAAATAAACGAAAATATTGTGATATTTGCGAAAAGACGAAGTTTTTGTCATTTGTCAATATTATAGTCAATGATATATTATCTGTGATATATATAAATGTCCGACCAAACTCCCGTCCCAACTCCTGACGGTATTACTTCGCCCGCATCGCAAATAAATCGACGATACTTTTGAAGTTTGATCCTCCTGCGGGAATTCTCCTTCTCATTCTCACTTTGACATGATAGGTTTATCTTTCCGGTTTAAATTCTATTATCCTTGACACTTTTGGTGACGGCCCTGCTTGCTCTCATTCACGCGATTTAATTAGAGTCAGACGAACTTCATTCATAGAACTTATTTGAAACGAGCACATGTCGGGGAAAAGTGGAACACGCCAAGGCGCGATTGTGAGGAAACGCAGATGTCGTCCCAGCTTGAAACGGCCGGCGTCACTCGCGTAATTGAACCGTTGAATTGAAGAGCGTTATTGTTAGTCTCGTCCGGAAAAACAAAAGGACTCGCAAAAAAGCGCTAGATAAAAAAATCTAGCTGTTATTAAAAAATTTTCTCCTCGTTTACGAAGGAAATCAAAAATGTTTTTATTACACCGAGCTTTGTTATATTTGGCGCTTTCCAGCAAGAAACACAGTATAGCACAGTGATTATTTTATCAAATTTTATTTTTTAACAAATAATAAAGATGTAATAAATTCGTTGTGCCATCTATGTCGCTTGCTGGAAAGCACCCATTGTTATTATATACAATTAAAAAAAAAAAACAAATAAACACTTAAAAAAAGAAAACGCGCGTTGCGTGCATCCTTGTCCCGTGAATTAGTTTACCGCAGTTGCAGACACGTGAATTGTGGAACTTTGCAATGCAGCCGTGTTCCTTATCTTTCAGTCTATTCGATTTATCGCTCGCGTGCCTCGACGATGGATCAGCGATCTCTCTCGCGAAATTCGCCGTAAAGGAGAGGTCCGTTCGAGTAACAAGCGCTGACCAAGTACAGGAGAAACCATAACCGCTAAGAGGTCGCGCTGCAGCGGCTTATCCTGCCAGCTATTCCACTATGCATCGTAATGCGGAGTCGTAAACAGTGTCGCTGTAGTTTGCGAGTAAACGGCCAATCGCTCCCTTGCGAAATTCTTTCAAGCCGACGCGCCGCTGCAGGGAAGCGTTTCGTAGCAAAAGGCGAAGGGCGAAGCGAGGAAGGGAGAAGGCGGTAGAAAGAACGAACGATATAATGATAATAATGCACATGCAACGGAGGAAGATAAACCGTCACGCGCTCCCGAGGGTGCCGTGCACCGATTTTGTATCCCCAGTCCCTCTCGCCCTCCCCCTCCCCTCCCTTCGTCGCAATCGCGTAAATCTTCGAGAACGCGCCGTTCGTGCTTTATGGGGCAGCCTCGCCGTAGCTGCCCGTGATTAAGCTTAAACACTCCTCGAGGCCCGTACTGATTACGCGTTGGAACGCGTTGAAATCGGGGAATGCACGACGGAAGCGGTGAGAGAAAAACATGATTGCAACAAATTGCGCAAATCGTCATTTTTTTTTTTCGTTATTTCGAAAAATGAAGGCGCGGATATCTGACGTTACGGTCGATTGGTTTTTGCAGTGTTTTTGTGATTCCACAAAAAGTGAGATTTACATGTTTTCACGTACATCATACAGAAAAATAATTACGCAGATAGATATATTACTGCTATCCGTTTGACCTCGTTGTAACAACTCAGACAAGATTACGCAAGTGGCGAAATTTATCGCGATGGCGATATTAATTGCGACGATATTGTATTGATATATTTAATTATAATTGAAAAGCATTTTTGGCTTGAATCATATGTTATTGTATTAGTGTCATTAAATTATATATATATATATATATATATATATATATATATATATATCAGTCCTTTACAGCATATAGAAAGGAAGATTTTGCTGAAGCACATCTATAAACTTAATTAGATAAAAATATCTGAAAATAATTTTCTTAGACCCAGTTGCACTAACGTTACTTTGACTTTAAGCAAGGTTTAAAACTCTCTCTCTCTCTCTCTGTCTCTGTTTCTTTTTCGCTTTAAAACGAGACAGTTTTAAGCCTCGCTTAACGTCATAGTAACGTTGGTGCAATCAGACTTTAGACCATCAAAATGATTATAGGCTTAAACTGATTGCTAAAATGTCAAAATACTTTATTTATCATATTTAAAATCTTTAATTATTTTGATGGTTCAAAATTATATTCAGATCTAGCTAAATTTGTAAATACTTCAACAAAGTCGTCCTTTTTGTACAAATATAATCTCTACTGATTTAATGCGGCTATTCAACTTATTTCTATGCGGGAAAACTCAATGAGAAAGGAGATTTTTTTTTTGTATTCAGATCTTGTGGTCGCCACGTGACGATATACATACAATGAAACAGCCACCTTATTTGAGAAACATCGACTGGCACGAATTTTCTGTCATGCTCAATCGCCAATTCTCTACGTGACTTCGTGGATTTTTTTTACGTTACATGCAATTCATATTTCCCGAGTAAGTCGGAAACAAATAACTCTGAGCACACGATTTCCGACTGACAGGGAAGAAGATTTGCGAAAGGAAGTAAAAAAAAAACATGGAAGAGGAAGAAATTGAACTGCAGCGGAATTGTAACTGCTCGAAAAAAGATGATTCCGTAAAATACTGCTCGAGCTCGTATTCATGCCACATTTTCGAGACGATGCAAAAAAAAGTGGCGGAAATTATGTTCTCTTTCTTTTTACATATTTTTTATAATGTTCAAGTCAGATGTTTCTCATCTGGCTTTCTATTATCCTTTCTATTTCTTTTTTTTTATCCCAATACGAAAAGAATGCTTTTATTGAAATATCTAAAATTTTAACTAAATACAAATTTGAAAATAATTTTGTTAGACCATCAATATAATTATGTGGAACGTTCAAAA
Source organism: Acromyrmex echinatior (assembly GCF_000204515.1). The sequence continues at coordinate 1,959,369 of NW_011627104.1, read as the reverse complement.
TAATTATTAGAATATTAAAACTTTTTACAATATTGCTCATTATATATTTGAAAGTCCTACGTGATTATTTTGATGAACCAATAAAATTATTTTCACATCAGTAGTTAAATTTTTAGACGCTTTAGCGATCGTTTTTTCCGTGAATAATTTGACAATTCGCTACGTTTTTATTTTCCCGTTAAATTAGCTCTCAGCTCCAATTATAGGTTGTTCTATTGATCGGTGCTGAATATGATTATTCAATTGCAATTAGATGAGCGAAAAAAAAATCAAATATGCCAGTGGCATATAAAAAAACTTAAGCAATAAAATGTAAAGCAATAAACGATCAATATTTTTTATTTGCTACATGGAAAGGATGCTACGGTAAGCAATTTTTTAATTGCTATATGGAAAGGATTGCTACGATAAAGAATTTTAGCTTGATCCATATCAAAAAATAATTTTATTGGATTATAAAAATAATTATATAGGACACTCCAATTGGCTGGTAGAACGTCAAAAACTTTTTGTAATATTTCTCATCATGCTCGAGATTCTTACGTAAATATTTTGATGGTTAACAAAATTATTTTCAGATCTACCTCTAGCTTTTTTACATACCTCAGCAAAATCATTCTTTCTGTATATTGCTTTATCACTGTTTACATTTTACTGCTAAAAAACAACTACTGTTTCTCTATGTATCTATCATTAGCAAATAGGCCAACTATTCTGTTCTTATTTTATCTTAAGTAATATCTTAATATGCTAATACAACCCTTTTTGTGACATCTTAAGACTATATTTAATTCTTTGCACTTCTATGTCGAGTGTAACTCGACATCAATTTTATTCACAGGAGCGTAGTGTTAACTTCGACATTTTTAAATTGCCAGTTTAAATGTACATTATTATATTTTCGAAAAAAAATTTAGAGTGCAAAGAGTTAAGACAGTCTTAAGAAGGTTGTAAGCAAACGCAATATGTTAAGAATTACTTGAAAAAATTACAGATTATTCTAAATTGCATTTAAAAGTAATACAAAAAAATTAGAGACAGTTGACCATCTGGATCAAAAGTTATTTCAATAAAAAGTAATATTTTTTAAATTTGTACTCTAATAGAAATATATGAAAATGTATTATAAAATAATGATAAAAATTTCAATTTTTTAATATAAGTACTTACTATAAATTCAAAATTATTTATGTAAAGTTATTGAAACGCAGACATTAATTTTTCGGTAAATAAATAAAATATCATTTGTTATAAACTAATTGTGGTGAATTTTAATGAAACTTTGCACAAGTCATTCTTAGTACTTAAAATTACATTAAAAAATTTAGATTTTTATTATTTTTAAAATTTTTGTTTACAACAATAAAACTAATATCAAATAAGATAAATAATCTATAAAAATGTGTTGCTCAATAAAAACAGAGTGTTACGAACACAACTTCCACGTATATATAATTTGTTTAAAGCATATATTAATATATATGTTTTATGCCCTTACAATCTCCTTAAATATAAAAATCAACTATGAATACTGGTCATAGAAAACGGATGCGCGAGTGCATTTTGATCCTTCCGTTCCATTTACGTACCTTCTAAAAACCATCTCTCGTGCAAAGGGCCAACGGGTCCCTGCTCGATCGGTGACTGACGATCTCTCTCATTCTGCCGTGCGCCGATTCTCACCCTGTTCCGTCCTCCTGAAAGATCACGAAACGACCACCGTTTACTGTTTACGCGAGCCGCGAGGGCCACGTGACTACGGCCAATAAATTATCGTCGTTATTGAGACGCGCGATTAACCCGGGGGTGCGAGGAGAGCGGAGCGAAAAAGGGCGAGGGAGTGAACTACTGGCAATTTTTCCCTGTAAGTAAAACATCGGCGTTTAAAACGGCGGCGCACCGTTAATGGCGGTATCGAAGGCGCAAAGAAAGCGGACCGATCGTTCTTACGCACACGTGAGATTAACTACGTCCTATCACGCCACGGGTTACTTAACACCCTTACACACGCCACTTAACACTTAACGATGCCCGGCGATTTTTTTCTCTCGCGAATGACACTTTGGCTCGTCTCAACAATAGCACGCCTTTCTTTCTCTCTCTTTCGCCAGCCTTCGCTCTTTTCGCGTTATCTTCCTTGTAAACGTTACGCTCACATTGTGTGCAGATTAGCAGAGATCTGTCTGGCATTTACCCAACCATATTCAGCAAACACGAGAATTCATTGGAAATAACTAGTTAAACGCGCAAGCAGCTTTATTTGCAGTATTAATAAACGATTCCTCGATTTGTTTGGTGCAGGTAATGTTTAAAGCAAAAATTACGTGTATACACGTCACACTGACAAAGCGAAGTTCAACGTGAAATAATAATAAGAATCAACGAGAGAACGCACGGCAGCATTTGTTTGTTTGTAAATTGATTTGATTGTTGTTAGCGCTTCTATTATAAAGGGAGGAATTAACGCAGAGGCGTGAGAGAAACTTTCGATACAGGGAGAGATCGAACTGAAGAAGAAACTATTTGATTTCTAGCTCGTCTAACTCGCCCGCATTCCACTCGCCGTGGAAATCTAATTGGATTCTTTCCATGTTTGACCGTTTATCGGCGGAATTTAAGCATTTAGGTACTCCGATTTTGCACGAAAACTTGCATACGTTTGACAAAGTCATATATTCACATATATATATATTTTTTTAAAAGTAAAGATATAAAAATATCTTTGTAGGTATTTATTTATATATATTTGACAGTATAACAAAATAATAAAAGTTGTTCTACGAAATAAAAATTGAAAATTACATTGAAAAAACATTTACCAAATCATATTTTTTTAAATAGTATTAAATAAGTGTTAACACAACAATAAATAAATATTCAATAAAAAAATCAAATTCATGATTTCTGTATCAAATAAATGTTTACATTCTAAATAAATATTTATTTAGAACTATTCAAACAAATATTTATTGAAATTTATATAGTATTTTTTTTTTTTTAGTGTAGCGTAATATGGATTCACAATACAGTTCATTTTCTTTTCAAAGTACAGAAATAAACTGAGCAGAAAATCTTCTGTTTGAATATCATTTCGGGAGAGTAAGCGAATATTTCGACGTGGTGATTCGAATCTCATTCCCTAGACCTCTCGAATCTCTAGATAGTATTTTTGTGGAAGTAGGAGAGAGTAGTGAGAACTACTCTGAAAAACGAAGTAGAAACGGACGTAGTCAGACACAAGGCGTCGGTGAAATCTTCACCGATGTCGCTCGCACATCAAACGACAGCGTCACCACCGCGACATCGACGGCATAACCATTTACATAACCGACATTCAACTGGTTCTTGAACTTCGCTCTTCGATTCCTTTCTCGCGGTGGCGATCCTCCTACGCTATATCGATCCACGGTCACCACGCTGAAAGGAGGGGTGTCTCACTGGCGTGTGCAAGACAGAGGCCGACAGCCGGAAGAAGCGGCGGGGGAAAACGAAGGGTATTTTATTGTACACGTTATATATTTCTTTTTCCAATGTACACGCACTCACGGTAAACCAAGGCACGCACGTGCACGAATGCACGTTCAAAATCGTGATTTAGAAATACGAAATGGAGCAATCATATCGTTTTGTGACATAAGAAGCGTGAGAGGGACAGTCGCTAGGGACTGTCACTGTTGGCGACGTCAAAGAGCATCCGTTAATGTGAAGAGGAAATCGGCAATCATGTTACTCATAAGATGTCTTGTTACATCGAAAAGTGTCAACGCATCTGAAGTGAGGATTATTAAACTTGTTCTATAACTGTATAAGCGTTTTGCACTAGTTATCGGACATCAAAGAAGAAGCAATGACCCATTCTCTTGTTAGATAATATTTTATTATGTTTTACTTCCGTCTATGTCAAGATGTAAATCAATTTAAATGGTTATTTTTAAAATAAATAATCCATTTTAACGTATACACTTAGTAAATAATAAACTATATTTGAGTCAAATTTAATACATTTTCTTGAGTTAAATTGTTTAATACTATTGTTATGTATTTTTCTGTTAAATTAATGACAATTGATAGGAGCAATGGTGATCTATAAATAAGATTAAAAATAACTTAAATTATGAATATAATTTGACATTATGAATTTAACAGTGTAAGTGATTGCAGTTGTAATAATTGATTTATTATAATCAAATGAGGACAAAATTCGTCTGTGATTGGTCAATTCTTTGGTCTCTAACAACTATAACCACTTATAACTACGCTTATGCAATTGTAGAAATTTTATCTTATTCTAATACCCATTAATGCCCATTTTGCGCACGAAAATCAAACAGTATACCACTATTTACGTGAATGACTGATCCCCTTGAGAATAAGGAACCGACGATCGATCTTTTTCCAATGAAAGAAAATCCGCTGATAACTGGTCCAATTTTCTCGAGAAACGTCATCCAATACCCGTTATAAAAAATGATTGCCAACCCGAAAAGAGCTTCTTTTTTCCGCGCCGAACGAAAGTGAAGATTGTCGGATTCATTCTTAAGGGTGCACTGATGAAAAATCGCTCACCGCTAAAAACAAGTTTCTTGAAGCGAGATGATACATTCAGGACACCGTATGACGGTCTTTACAGAGAACTTACGAAGGTATCATCGGCGAAACCACTAACACCGCGCAAGAGCGAGGCACACCGGAAAGAGAGACCGCGCACGCCGAATCGAGTGCAACGGGGACTCATCGACTCGGGGACCGTGTCGTCCCGTGAGGAAGAGGACACCGGCGCGTCGACGTCCGAAGCGCGCAAGGAGCTTTCGAGCGACACCTGTGCCGACTTGAGGTCGGGTCGGATAGGAAAAGCGAGCCGGTGGCGCGTGGGAAAAAGCGATGTGCACACGATGCCGGTTGTATATCGGACAGAAAGAGAGAGAGGGTGAGGGGGGGGGAAGGAGGAAGAGGGCAGAAAATGAAAGAGAAGGAAGAGAGGGAGAGAGGAAGAGAGAGGCAGAAAGAAAGAAAGGAGAGAGAGAGAGAGAACGAAGCCACCACGAAAATCGTGTGGTGGCGTGCCAACCGATGGTCCCGGACCAACCCGATCGATATACCCTTTTTTCGAGAGTGCCTTCTCTCTATCTTTCTCTTTCTCGGTTACTCTCCGTTTTCCCCCCCCTCTCTCTCTCTCTCTCTCTCTCTCTCTCTTTCTCTCATCTGTTTCACTTGATCTCTCGCTCACGCTCGTGAACTTCGCCTCACCCTCGTGCGACAAGAGAGAGTCCGACGACCTGTCTGCCTTGCCTGCCTGCCCGTTTCTCCTCGAGAAAGATGTGCAACCTGGCACCGCTGAAGAGAAACGCAGAGGTAGACACAAGACGCGGATAAATCGCGAGACACGTTAAGAACGTTCCTCTCTCGCGGGCGCGTAAACGTACCTGACGAGAGCGGGAGCACGAGAGCAGGAGACGCGAGAGAGCGATGTGTCCCGGCGAGCCGCTCTTCTCTCCCCTTTTCTTACACTCAGCCCGCTCTCCTCTACGGCTATTTTTCTCCTCGCTCCTTCTCCCGCGGCGGCGAAAGGAGGCAGGAGGAATCTTCCGGTTGCAGCTTTCTCACCTCACCGTATAACGCCACGCGGGAATCAATACGCGCGCCTGCCTCGAGCCTTTCCTCCCCCCTCTCTCTCACTCTCTCTATCTTCCTCGCTTTCTCTCTCTCTCTCTCTCTCTCTCTCTCTCTCTCTCTCGCTCGCTCACTAACCACCCTCCGCGCTCTGTTCTTCTCCTTCGCTCTCCCTCGCTTCCTTCCCTCTCGCTCCACTCACTCTCGCTCCCTCTTTTCTACGCGTTCTCTCTGTCACCCACCCTCTGGCTAGACCACCCTCGTCGCCCGTTCGCACTCCACTCCGCGATGCCTTCGCCTCTCCTCTCTTCCTCGTGCGCGAGCGCACCCTCTGTGTCGTATACGCCACTCCGCCGTACGTTGCTGAAGAGCGGCGCCCCTTCACTTCCTCGCTACCCCCCAGACAATCGGACGGTGCACCGTGTATGTAGGTCCTTGTCCTTTCTTCTTCCCTCCCCTCTCCCCCCCCTCCCCCCTCTTGCCTTTTCCCCCCCCTTGGGCCACGAGCCGGTAACGGCCTCGAACGGGGCTGTTCCACCTCGTGGAGGATCGGCGAACGAAATAGCACCTCGACGACGATGACAACAGCGTCGGTGACGACGGCGTTAACACGAGGATCGTGATTAGGAGCTCGCTCGAGTACGCACGTACGTACGCACGCTCGCACGCACGCACGGTGACGACGCGAACGAGGGTGAGAGTACGTGGGGTGCGTGAGGCGCTTCGCGCGGGAATTGCGAGCCGCCCCTGCGTCAGGGAACTGAGGACTACCGGCTCGCAGGGTGCAACGCGCCCCGCCGCATAACCACGACTATACGCTCGGCCGCCGTGAGCCGTCGCGCGGACATGTTGAGGGTTGCGAATACGCACGCAAGCGCGCAGGAGAGCGAACGTACGAGTGAGGGTGGCGACGGGTGCGACGACGACTACCAATGCCGTAGTCTTCGTCGTCGCGAGCGTCGTCGTCGTCGTCATCGTCGTCGTCGTCGTCGTCGTCGTCGTCGCCGTCGCGCGCAGTAACGTATATAGATGCAAGAGCGGCAGACTCACCGCCGGTCTTCTTCCCTTCGCCGGCCGGACCTTCGATCGCGAATTGTGCCAAAAACTCTATCGATCTCGCGCGGCGAGAACTAAGCAGAGTTTCTGCATGTTAGCGAGAAGTAGAAATCGATGGAGTATATTTAGTGAAATGTATTCTACTTTTGTTATTCAATTTTTATTCTTAATATAATATTAAGGTGACATACTCATCTTAATATTGTATTATTCTTAATATAATATTAAGGTGAATATTCTATATATATGGCAGGTATTCATAGTCAGGTTTTATTTTCTTATTTTAAGATTGTCTTAAGTAATGCCTTAAAATGCTAATGCTCTGTAATTGGCTTGTGACATTTTAAGACCTTACGTACTTAAGTCTTAAATATAAGATCCGACTACGAATATATACTGACCTATGTGAGGAAGAGAAAAAAATAGATGTCGTTTGTAGGTAGTATTAATAGATTGTTTAATTGGTACAGAATAAAATTTTCTTTTTCTGTATTCTATATTCCTTTTATTGCGAGACAAACAAAATTTGGTAACAATGTTACCTACTTCCATATAAGGCGACTTAAAATCTTAGTCTGCTTCGTGGGAAGACACTATAGAAGCGCAGCGTCGATTATTGCATACTGATTACTAGGAACATCTTAAGAGGTCGTCCACTACTAAGGCGAATACTTAAAGAAACTTTAAGGATTGCCGAACAAACTCCCGACGTGAGGGTTTTCCTAGTAAGTTTCCACTACATAATTGACGTATCTTCGAGAGAGAAGAAGAGACTAGCGCTTAAAATTTAAACTTGCAGGAAAGTTACATGACGTAAAATATTATACTCTTAAAAATTATGTCCTTAGCAGAAAACAATACGACGCGAGCCGAAAGTGTGCCAGTTCTACAACTTATATCGATATATGATTTCGAAAATAGTTTCCTTGTTCTTTTTCATGAAACTTATAAAGACTTATATTTTATTTAACGAAAAATCTTATTATTTTGTCTCGACAATGAAAGATTACTACATTGTAATGTATATAAAACATTTGTGTGTGTGTGTGTGTGTGTGTGTGTTTAACTTCCAGGAAAGTTTTATATATATATATATATATATATATATATATATATATATATATATATATATATATATATATATATA
>NW_011627104.1:1890410-1951311 GCF_000204515.1 Acromyrmex echinatior | reverse complement strand
ATACATACATACATATATATATATATATATATATTATATATATTAAGTTGCGTTTTGGATGTGCAAATAAAGCATTCACATTATGCAGCAATCTATTAATTCCATCTACAAATGATGTCTATTTTTTCTTTTCCATGTAAATAGGTCTTCATTTTATTATAATATTACATTAAAGAGTATGTTCTACTGAGAACGTTCGAAACGCTCGCGAGCATTATTTCTTCCTTCTTGTCATCAAATATTAAATAAGGATAAAAATATGCACATGAGTACTGTGAACGTTAAGTGGAGCGTATCCTAAAAATAATATAGAAATTGAATAATAAAATATTTTACTACTTATTCTACTACGGATTTCTACACGAAATTTTATATAGATTTATCCGGTGAAAGAGCAAGAGCAAAGTTGAATATAAGACTTGGTTTTGTCGTGGGAATCGTTCGAAGAGATCGATGATACTTACTTACATTTCAGGAAGTATATCAGTTTCACAGCAAAACATTACGAAACTTGAGCGCGAGGCGGGTTATAGACATGCTAATCAAGTTCTGACAAGGAATATTGTATGCACATTCTCGCGGAACGGAGTCGACGAATGTCATACACATGACTGCTTTCCTTCGCGAGTTTTCTCGGCGCGATTAATTCGGGCGAAGAGATTTTTTTTTCTAATCGATTACATATGCGTGCCGTGATTAATTAAGGAGGTACAATCGATATTTCAAAATAATAAAAGATTATGAAAAAGTTAGAGATTATTCTAGATCGCATTTAAATGTAATACAAAAAAACTTAACATATTTGAATAAAAATTATTTCAATAAGAAATAATATTTTTTTTATTTAAAGTGATGACAAAACTCTCAATTTTTTTATGTAAATACTTAAAGTATTTAAAGAGATTTATGCGAATATTGCGATGCAGAAATTAATTGTTCTGTAAATAAATAAAGTATTTGTTTTGAATTTATTTTTCCTAATCGGTGAAACTTTTGCATAGATCATTCTGAATATTTAAAGTACATATATAAAAACATTAAAAACATTTTAATTTTGTTATTAATTTTTAAATTTTAGTTTATAATAATAAAATAACAAATAAAAGTAAACTATAAAAATGTGTTTTTTAATAAAAATAGAATATTATAAACACTTTTCATATAGATACAGTTTTTTAATAAATAATTATATATGTGCTATATACAATGTATTTATCGTATCTTCTTAATTACTTACTTAAATTTAAAATGTTTCATTAAAGTCTTTGTAGATACATACCGTATTAGTATCGCCCGCCTAACAATCAAAAATAAATTTTAACGATACTTCATAGTATATACGGAGGATAATCGTATAGTCAGTAAATATAGAGAGAGCAATAATGATTATTTTGCGCAAATATAAACCGGCTTAATTCGCGGGATTATTAGCTGTTTATTTGAATGCACGAGTCGATGAGGTTTTCGCGACTCATTACACCTTGCCAAATCATTTATCACCGATTATTTGGAAACCTAAATTAACTTTTTCCTGTCATAAGAATTTATTCAATTTTTAACGGCACATCTTTTCCGCTTTACAGTGAAATTGTATTATTACTTTATTTATCTCTCTTTAAATTGTATGTTATTTCATTTATCTCCCTTTAAATAAAAAATAATTTAGAGAGAGCGAAGTATTAATTTATATTATGTTTTGTTTTTACCGTTTATAATAAATATTATGTTTTTAACATTGATAATGATCCGATCGCGATTGAAACGTCTATTTGTTTATTGCATATTGTATTAAATCAACTAAAGGATCGATTGTTTCTTATATTCAAATTTCTATATTAACGATGTTTAATTTTATAAAATAATTTTTGGCTTATAGCCCTTTTTTTTTATTGTTTTTTAAAAATAATTTATATGTACATAAAAATTATTAATTAATAAATTTATCAACCATTTATATAATGTCCATTGACGAGCTTTTTGATGCTACATGAAAAAGATATCTCATTTAGTTTCGCATTTCTCGTTGAAAGAGTTAAGTGACTTTCTCCTGAAGTGACTGACGACTCAAGAGATCTAGACTTAAGTCGGTGGCTTGATTCTTCCCTCTCTCTTCCTCTTTCCTTTTACCTTGTCGTTGTCGACAGGCCTAAACGTTCTACTTCCGGTTCTGCTATTCCAACCTGGCATCGATTGGGTCGACCATCTCATGTCAAAAACACTCGGCACGAAAGACGTCATGTCGATTCTTCGCCAAGGAAGCGGCAGTCCGATTGTCAGCTCATAAATTTTATGACGAGACGTAGCGGCCAGCCGCGGATTAAATTTTCGTGACGATGGATTATAAATCCATTGAACTCTTGCAACACATCTATCACACTGCGAAAACGACACGAGACATTATAGATTGCGAATTTTAATCCAGTAATGGATCGTTAATTATATATACTTGTAGATACTTATAGTGTTGTGTTTTACTATACCTGTGTGTTGTATAGATTTATCGTTATATAGATATATCTATCGTAATATATATAAAATACTGATTTAAGTATGATAGCCACGCACAAAGATATCGAATAAATTGCTTTCCTACACGAATTGCAAATTCAATATTATTTTTTATTAACATTTTTCAGTACAACTATTTCGTTTTGTGTCATAATCGACGATATTTTTTTATTATAATTTTGTGCGGTGTACATTTTATCGTTTTATAAAAATAAATCTTTTAACTTAATTAGCATGTCAAAGGTAATTGTAATAATCATAATAATAGATTAGGATACTTCAACTATAACGTCGATAAAAATTACTTGTATTTTCGTACCTCTCATTTTATTAGAAAAATATGATTGTTCTATAATTACCTGAATATCTATGATATCAATCATTAGATTGATGTTTCATTTATCGTACAATAGGTAATATCAAACGTTGTATTAATTGGAATCCGATCCAATTATCGATCAAGCACTAATTAAATTTCTGTTTGAAAAACTTTTTTATGGATTTAACTTTTTCAGCAAACATACAATAAGATTACTTTATCAATTATATATCTTTTCATAATCGTTTTAACGTATCATTTGTATCTTTTTTCTTCTAATTTGCTTTAAATTTAATTAACATTCTTATGACAATATATAATTTTAATTACACTGATCTATTTGCGTATTAATATATTTTTTTTCCAGCTTCATTACATGCATCCGTGAGTTTAGCTTTTAACGAAGAGATTCAAGAGAGAAGCAATTACCATAAAATAACTGTTTGAGTAACCAATTATCCATGAATAACGGTAATTGCAAAAGGAAAGTAACTTTGTAGATCACGTGTGGTATGGCGGCGCTGCAATAATTGAATGAATGGTATTCATACACCTCTTTTTAACTCCTTTTTTCTACTCTTTCACTACGAAACTCTCAAGATTAAAGGTTACAACGGTTGACATGCAAACTACATTCACTTACGTCGTGATTACAACACGAATAGTCGCAACAATGTATTGAGATTTTTCCAATTTGTCACGCAAAGATGACGCTGTGCACCATATTAAATCTTTTCGCGGTCAATCAAAAAATTCGGATGTTACTTCATAAATAACTTTTTAGATTTTATTGTTCGCGATGACTCAATAAGACTTTATTACTTGATTAATTTTAAGTTGTATTTACTTAAAAGATTTAAATCTTGCACATAATTAATGCTCAGTTAATAAAACGTTAATTTCTATTTAATTTCTTTTAGTAAAAGAGATGCGCCGAAAAAAATAGATAGTTTTATAAGTCTAATAAAAATATTCTAGCTATTTTTGCCGAACTTATGATAAATTTTACTTGACATAAAAATAAAAGATATCGAAAATGTAAGCTAAAAAGTACATTACAATTATAAGAAATCCATTTAAATGCTTATTTATCTTACAGTAAAGTAAATTATATTATTCTCAAGACTGTAAGCACGAACAATTCTCAAGACTTTACACTTGTTTTACCGCACAGTAAAGTAAATTTTTCAGTTTTAAGACAAAATACTCGTCGATAAAGTAAAGTCTATTGAGATGTATAATAATTTATAGAATAAGAAATAGTAACAAAGTGCAGTAGCATAAAATTTACTTTACGAAATGTAAAAAGTACAGTATGGCTATACGACGATTGCTCATTTACCAGAAAAGCAAAGTAAATTTTACATAAGTATATAGGCACTTGTTTCTATATATTGAACCTGTCAATTCCATAGAATTTACTAGAATTATAGCTCATGTTACTTTACATTTTTCTCCGTGTGTTATCGATTATTTTTACACTGTTTTTACACTTTCTCTTTTTCTTTCCAACGTAGAGAGAAAAAGAAGAAAAATTAATCGTGCAAACGTTTAGCTGAAAATCTAGATCTAATATCTCCCAAAGATGATTTTTCAAATATTTCGAGATATATCACATCGCCGTTGAAAAAGTCTGATAATATCTATCAAGTGTTGAATGAAATAATTAGATGTTCGATTAATATAACCACAAATAATTTTACTTTTTTAAATATTCAATAAATATTACTAAATGTAAGAAATATATAATTACCTGTCGAATAATACTTACTAAATATTTACAGACAAATATTTTTGGTTACATTAACTGAACATTTGGTTGAAATTGTTTCACTCGATACATTCAGAAACTATTAGCAGACTTTTTTAGTGTATGAATCGATGGCTCAATCGGTCTGACTACGCAAGTGAAACAGGTACGTCACTGGTCGGTCGCGTACGCACACGTCGAACCCCGAATGTGCGGTTTACGTACAAACGCTGCGCCAATGCGCCGGCCGACGACGGCCACGTTACACCCCCACACTCTCCGTCATCCGTTAGCACGTACTACGAGGATACTACGTTCTGTGATGCGGTGCAATTAAGCCCGGAACCACCTCCACTCCCGCAGTGCCAACCCCACCATCGTCGTTCGGCCGGCACAGACGTTCGGACCCGTTCTGCCGGGGCGCAAGTCTGTGTCTTCTTTTACCACCCTCCGCCCCATCCCCCATCCGTTTATCCATTCGTTCATTCATCAGAAAGAACACACACCTTGACCGGCCCGACCGGGCTTCGGTCAACGCGGCCCCGAATCGGGGAGATCCAGAAGTGCTCGATAAACCGAAAGGATTGCGATATCCCGCACGTGCTGTAACTCGAGATACATCACGTTGACGATAACGTTACGACGGTAACAGTGATTCGTTATTTAAACAAGATATCTTTTTTTAACAAAACTTTTTTTTTACATAACGAATATGTCGCATAATTTATCAAACGTATAAATTATTTGCAGAAGTATATTATTACACGTGGAAAATGCAATGATTTATCGATGCACGTGAGAATTTGCACGGTTTGCGAGTGATGGTATTCAGGATGTAATTAAATTTTCTATTATAAATGGAACTATGCGATCGAGACGTTATTTGAATACATATGTATACAGTTTAGGGACAATATACAAAGAAAACAATTTATTTTCTTCGATTTCTTCTAATATCTTTTATGAAAATCTAAGTTCAACAGTATAAATGTACGACGTGCACAAGAACTTTACATTATTCGCTATTAATTTGCAGTTAACAGATATCTTGATATTTAAGTAGATATGCAAGTATCTACTGTATCTCAAACTCCTTTTTCTTTCTGTCTTCATTTTTCCGTGTACTTCATTCATTAGCTTAACTCTTTCAACTTTATTTACAATAATAACTGAGATGCATAAATGCACAACGAGAAGAAACACGTTTGTCTTCTTTTTTATTGATTATCCATTGAGCAATCCTAAGTGCAAGACTAAATTTTACTAAAAATCATTAAATAGAAATTTACGTTCAATTGAGCATTAAATTATACGCAATATTTGAACGTCAAGCAAGCAATCGTATATCTTGAGATTGTATTTAATTATGAAAGACAAATTACATATAAATCTTAAAATCAGACTATGAATATCTCACTTTTTTCAATTAAAAGAAATATATAAGTTGGTAAAAGTGAATTAAGCTCATATCACAATAATTATTGAGTCAAGCTAACAATTTACATTGCATCTTTTAAATTTTGCAAATCTAAACAACAATTCGTTGGAATGCAAAAATAAAGAAGCTAACTGAAAAAAATAAAAGTATACATATTTATGAATTACTCCAAGATAATCTTTTAAAAAATGTAATATAATTCATTTATTGGCCAATTATAGAGTATACAGCCATTTTACAAAACTTCTTTGTCTCTCAAGTACAATTTAATTTTGATGTACATATCCAAAATACTATCACATCTTATTTCTAAGAATTACATTCAGAGCAAGATTTTTTCAATTAAAAATAAAAATTTGTTTAAATCAAAGAAATTTGTGTATTGCATGTTAAACGAAAGTTTCATTGTTTTAAATGTCATTAAAATCAAATAAATTTTTCTTTTCCTCAAAAGTATTTAATTTCAATTTAAAAAATTAATTAAAAAATATATCAACGAAAGAAATGATTTTTTCAATTTATACGTAACTTTTTTTAAATATAATTCTAAAAGCTTACGTGTACCATATTTACTTACAAACAAATTTCAAAATCCTTGATTGTACGTAAAAAAAAAAATTAAAATAATTATAATATTTGTAATAAATCTTCCCGAACGCGATTTTCGATACATGTGGCGTCATCTAGGCGCTTACGCTTCAAACTCTGCCATAAAGTTTGACGGTTTTTCCTCCATTCGTCCGACGCACGTGTGGATTCGCGTGTACGGATCATTCACTTTTTGGCGCACAATTAGATACTAATAATTATCCACGAACAATCTCGCGTGTGATCGGAGATTCACTAAGTCACTAGACGGATCACAAGGAAGGATAGTCTCGAGAGGCATCGCGACGATCTGAAATCTCATTTGTTCATCTAGGTGAGTTCTCGAATCCGCTCGTGTTCCCTGCTCTTTACAATAACTGTTCACCTGCTGTTCAGTCTCGTTCCATCTCGTGTCATCTCATCTCGCCTTATTTCGCGACGCATTTTCGTGACTTAATCGGCGATGCGACGTCGTACGTCAGTTCTCGCTTCCTTTCCCATAGTGTTTTCCCTTTGCGAATAACGCACGTGCCTAACCTATGCCTTACGTAACGCGCGAAAACGCCGTCGGCCGATCGCTGGCTTTCTTCATGCCACGGATACCGTAACCGCAACCGCTGGTAAATTCCAGGTGAAAGGCAATGCCGTCCGACGCGAAGAAGAAACAGCAGCAGAAGAAGAAGGAGGCCGCGAAGGCGAGGCAGTCTGGCAAGAAACCGCAGAGCAATAATCAGAAGGCAGCTGAGGACGGCAAGGAACAGAGTCCTTGCGTGCAGAATGGCACCAACGGCACGGCTATTAGCGCCGAAGGTGAGACAAAGGAGCTTGTTGTTGCTTCCTATCCATTTCCGCCTTGCAAGGTCCGAATTTACATCCAAGCTGCTTTTTAATTATTTTTGAATGACAGCCAACATTTAGTCAGATTTGATATTTAAAATTCATAAGATATATTTCTAAAAAATATGTTGAAGAACCTTTAGTTTGACATTTCCAATTGCTCTGATATTAATAGATTGTCAAAACATTACTGAATTCTCAGTGTAAATATTTCCTAAAAGTTTTTTAAGGTATATATGTGTGTATGTGTGTATATATCTTATGACAGAATAAATTAATTTAGAAAATACTGAATAAAAGAAAATAATATTAATTGCTTAATCTAAAAAAATATGGAATTTTCATTATAGTATTTTTAAATAATTTATTTAAATTATTTTTAAATTATTTTAAAATAATATTCATTATTGTATATACTTACAATAAGTTAAAAAAGTCCATATGTGCTTTATAAATACTTTATTATAAATATTTTATTTTTGAAAACCATTCTTGTGATCACTTTATGCTTATGAACACTTCTATTTCATTGAAACATTTATTAACATACATGCAATAAATATATTTACAGAGGCATTATGTCTGAAATTGGAGGAAGATGCCAGATTGAACGCGGATGCACGTTCGTGCACTGGCTCGCTGGCTTCGCATCCACGCAGCCGAGATATAAAAATATCTAACTTTTCTATTACTTTCCATGGCTGTGAACTTCTGCAAGATACCATGTTGGAATTAAATTGCGGTAGACGTTATGGATTGTTAGGTCTAAATGGCTCCGGGAAATCTACATTGTTGGCAGTGTTAGGAAACCGCGAAGTTCCTATTCCGGAGCAAATAGATATTTTTCATTTGACTAGAGAAATGCCTGCAAGCAATAAGACAGCTCTGGAATGCGTGATGGAGGTTGACGAGGAGCGCGTGAGATTAGAGAAGCTTGCCGAAGAGTTAGTAGACTGCGATGAAGAGGATGCTCAGGTTTGTTTACAAAATAATATTTATCTAAACATCTTCATGAAATAGGATGATGACTTTTATTTACAAATTTACTTTATGTAAACACAGGAGCAACTCATGGATGTATATGAGAGATTAGAAGACATGGCAGCCGACACGGCTGAAGCTCGTGCTGCCCATATTTTACATGGTTTGGGTTTTACTGCAAAAATGCAAAAAACTCCTACCAAAGACTTCTCAGGAGGTTGGCGAATGCGTATAGCTCTTGCTAGGTATGCAAAAAATTTTTAATGTACATAAAAGGAAAATACTATAAAAATTTCTATTTATATAAATTTTTTTTGCATTTCTTTTACAGAGCACTATATGTAAAACCACATTTATTGTTGCTCGACGAACCAACCAATCATCTCGATCTCGATGCTTGCGTATGGTTAGAAGAAGAACTCAAAACTTATAAACGAATTCTCGTTATAATCTCACACTCTCAAGATTTCCTCAATGGCATTTGCACCAATATCATCCACGTCAATAAGAAGCAATTGAAATATTACACCGGTAATTACGAGGCGTTCGTGAAAACAAGGTGAGTTGCAAAAGATATCACTCTGAGAAAACATTTCTTCTAATATCATATTATTACTTTGTATGTTTTTTTTCTCTTCGTTTTTAGAATGGAATTACTTGAAAATCAAGCGAAACAATATAACTGGGAACAAGATCAGATTGCACATATGAAAAACTATATTGCGCGATTTGGTCACGGCTCAGCAAAATTGGCTAGACAAGCACAATCGAAAGAAAAAACTTTAGCGAAAATGGTGGCGCAAGGTCTGACCGAAAAAGTTGTTAATGATAAAGTACTAAATTTCTATTTCCCTTCGTGCGGAACGATTCCACCACCGGTTATCATGGTTCAGAACGTTAGTTTCCGTTACAACGAAGATGCGCCTTGGATTTACAAGAATCTAGAATTCGGAATTGATTTGGATACCAGAATCGCATTGGTTGGGCCAAACGGAGCAGGAAAGAGTACCCTGCTGAAGCTGTTGTATGGTGATGTACGTTGGGAATGTATATTCTATTAGTAAATGAGAACTCAATATAATTTTGTTAACAAGATAATTTCGCGTTACAGTTAGTACCGACAAGCGGAATGATTCGTAAAAACAGTCATCTCCGAATCAGTAGATATCACCAACATTTACATGAGTTACTTGATTTAGATATATCGCCTCTCGATTATATGATGAAGGCTTTCCCCGAGGTGAAAGAGCGTGAAGAAATGAGAAAGATTATTGGCCGCTATGGTCTAACTGGGCGTCAACAAGTATGTAATTTATGAAATAATGATATTTAAGAACGATGAATAATAATCGGATACGCTCGTATTTAGGTTTGTCCTATTCGTCAATTGTCTGATGGTCAACGTTGTCGAGTTGTGTTTGCCTGGTTGGCTTGGCAAGTGCCTCATCTGTTGCTGCTCGATGAGCCTACCAATCACTTGGACATGGAAACAATCGATGCCCTCGCTGACGCCATCAATGATTTCGATGGCGGCATGGTTCTCGTATCGCACGACTTCAGACTGATTAATCAGGTACATGCATTTCCGTATGGCTTTGCTTTAATTCAAGAAAATTGTAAGTTTTATGGAAGCATTCTATATACTCGATGTTTAGGTCGCTGAAGAAATCTGGGTGTGCGAGAATGGGGCGGTCACAAAATGGAGTGGCAATATTTTGGATTATAAGGAGCACCTTAAAGACAAGGTTCTGTCCGACAACCAAAAGAGGCAGAAGGATTTGGCGAATCGGGGAAAATAATGGAGGCAGCGCTGCGATTTTGATCCACTTCTTTCTTTCCAGTGCACTATACCTCCATATTTATAGGAATTTTTTTTTTTTTTTTTTTTTTGAAAATTGTAACATGTTAATCGATATTATGTACGCTATTCTGTAGCGCATCAGTAATCGATTACATTACTTAGTTAATTTATTGAAGTATTAGAGAAGGCCGAAATTAATCCTTGACAACCCGCAGGTTGTTGTGGCACATTACTACAGTAGGAATCTAGAATTTTGAAAATTCGTGCATATTATAAGAGAATACAGATCAAATTTAAATAAATTATCGACAAGCTCTATTTATAATCATAAGTATATTAAAAAAGAAAGGACGAAAACCCAGTGATTTGTTTTTGAAGATCAACTTCATTATAAATTCTTACTAACCTAAAACAATTTGATTATCTTCAAGTATATAAAATATTGTAACGTGTACAAACATATGCAGGTACGATCGATTATATAGTCCCAAAATACATTTTTATCCATGTACGTATATAAATAACTATGATAATGTAACATGGAAGACGTCATTTTCGTATATCTCTGTGTATTGTAAAATGTCGAAAGATGTCTTGGCGAATTTTCACCGCGTTTAAAAACGATTATTAAAATATATCCTTCACGATACTTTCGACGTGTGCTGTATATAAACCTATATATATATTTATATATATTTATATGCATTCTTTTTATAGTAACGATAATTGACAAAATACTGACGAGTTTTCCCCCCCATCAGTAATCTCGAACTTTGTTCATTTTTGTGCCTTGAGATCAGCGATGACCCATTTTTGCATAATTGCCGTCTGATGTATGATTCGAATTTACTAAACGCTATATTTACAAATCTAGCGGCCATATTATGTACAGCTTTCGTTGCGATTGTGTGACGAAAACAAAATCACGAGAAGCTAGAGATAATCCGATGATTACAAATACTGTAGCGACAGAGATTTGATTTCATCGCGAAATCAATCAACGTATACTCAAACTGGCGTAGAGGCTGGGATAGAACAAACCACTTCCTGAGCCAACGCTGCGTTTCTCAGTATCAATAGATGAGTGTCCATGTCGTTCAGGGCTTGATCAATAAATGCCAGTTTTCTGGCTTGGCTCTTAGGCACGCCGTGTTTGGTCACCAACGCTAAATGAGTCACAGCCAACACCAGAGCTGCCACTCTAGCTTCCAATAATCTAGCGTCTAAAGGAGGATACAAACTGCGAACAACGTCATCTACACGAGGTGGTATGCGTCGGGCGACCTACGAATAAGAATAAAAACTTGTAAGAAGAATATAATACAATAATATATAGTAATCGCACTTACATCCACTATCTCCAGTGGAACAGTATTACTGTTGACAGTTCCAGCGATAGTAGTAAGACTGGCTGCTAAAGAATGACAAGATCGAAGCACTGCTATACAAGGTGGAGCTAAACCAGTGGCATCGTCAACCCATCTAGAACGCAAAAGTATCATTTTTCAAGCTGCATAACATTTATTAAATTCTCACAAAATTAATGACAGGAAAACGAATAACGCGAATGTTGCATTTTCATTAAATTTTTTAAATTTCTTAATTAAATTTTTCATAACAGATATCTGTAAACTGAATCATAGATAAAAGTTACATAAATACATTACATGCAACGTTATTTACTATTTTTATTATTTCTTCGTCGTTACAAAGTACTAATAGAAATAGATAACGAAATAATGAAATTACTTGTAGCCGAAAAGCATTTAACAAAATAATGAAAAAAATATCTGTAGACATTTTGTATCTACTAATTTGAATTAAAGATAAAAGTGTCATATACAATATTATTTACTATTTTTATTAATTCTTCATTGTTCATGATTCTTCTTTTACCTTTCAGCACCCGCCAACCACTCTTCACTCTCCCACGCATCTAATCCCAAACCAGTGATGTTCTCTCCTTCGAGCAGATCGGAGTTCAGCTCCGCGGAATCCTTTTGATTCTGGAAACAATGAAGATTATTATATTTCTTGCCTAGCATCTCTGTCTCTTTTGTCACTGGACTTACGTAATAGCAACGTTGTCTACGACAGATAACCAGAAGTACCAGAAGAGCGCCGAGGAAGACAGCGGCGAGTGCGCCCAGGGCGACCGCCACCACTGTTTCCATACCAGTGGCAGTAGTCGGTGGTCCAGCGTTGCTCATAGATATTGGTGAACTCATGGTCACACGGAATAGATTAAAAGATGACTGCCAATTTGACAAACCGAAGCGTCACAACGAGCTCGGGTGGAGAGACAGGATCAACCGGATTTACATTGGTATCTAAAGCAAAATATCAACAATCGCACAGTGATCGCGTCGTCATCCACTCTCTCAATGATGGACAACGACGGTGGGAGGCGGCGACTGTCACGGGTCTTAAGCCCCGTTCACTGTGCCAGATTAGCAACGCGACTCTGTTAAGAATTTAGAGTGACTTCAACTAAACTCTGAGTAATCCTATTCAATATCTTTTAACAACAATATTTGTATTGTTAAATTGTCATAGTGCAAGTTTTTTTATCATATACGAAACATGCAAAATAACAATGTACTGATACTGGCATTAAGAATTATAGGATAGGAGCCATGATTGGTGAAGCAATACCTGTAATATCAGTAATATCATAATGTTAAAATGTAATGTTGGAAGTATAAAAGTTACTTGTGAATATGTTTTTTTTCTTAATATATGGAAAAAAATTAGAGACAAATTATATAATTGAAAATTATGCTTTAAATAATTCTAGCCTTGAATAATTCAATTCTAAATTTTGCATTAAGTAATTCTTGAAAATTAGCTTATAATTAATGATTAACTTATCAAGCAGTACAATATATCAGCATATGATAATTTTTTATAGCTTCTAAAATTATACTTTTATAAAAGTTAATATTAAAAGTGTAAAAGTAAATTACAAATATAATTACAAGTATATCTATTTTGCCTACCTTGTACTGAAAATCTATAGTATACGTGCACTATAGATTTAAGTACTGGCAGTAAATATCGAATTGCAGTCTATATATCTCTATTACTACGCTAATATTTAAATATTATTAAATTTTTATTTAAAATCGCATTTCTATCAACATCTGTGTTTTACCGTGTTTTCAACGATTTATTTTGCGTTCGCGCTATAAAAGTCTTCGAAAAAGACGCGCCAAATGCATTCATATTCGTGCGAGTTGCGCACTCGAGGTTGCGCTTTCTGCACGTAGCGTGGTAACTCTGCACCCGGAGATGAATTAATTTAGCGGATCTCGCAGTCAGATGTTTCCCGTTGTCGCGTGACAGCGACAGTTCGCCGTGCTGTCAAGTTCCGTTTCGACCGGCGATCGCGCGCGCTTTCATCTCCCCGAGGTGATACGTCACTCGAGTGCGCTTATCAGGCTTATCTCATTCTCACCCAGTCCGACGCCCGTCAACTCGACGAACAGCTGAGCGTTTTTCAAGTTCCCGTGCTTATCGCCAGATTTGCACATTTATCGGTCCGCGCAACGTAACCCTACCTCGTGCCATCACATCGTCTATCTCGGCCACGCAAACTGGTTCCAAAGAATATTGCAACAGTCAATTCCACGTGGACGTCCGCAATGCGACTCGAGGGTTGCGAAACTTGATGCTAAGAGGACGGGGACTTGGAAGAAGAAATCGACATCGACTGTAAACATCGCGTGAAACGACGAGCTGAGCCATTGAGGTGAGGTATCTGATTTACGCCGAGCGGAGAAAATAGCGTGTCTTTGGCAGTGTCCGTTTGCAAGTAACACTGGGCTACATGGTAAGGATGAACAGAAAGACCAACAGTGCGACGGCCAGATTGAGACAGGACTATCTCCGCCTTAAAAGAGATCCAGTGCCGTATGTTCTTGCAGAGCCAGTGCCTTCGAATATCCTGGAATGGTAAGTCTAACCTAGTTAAACAAGCTATCAAGTAAACACCGACATCAATTAGTGTTTTCCATTTACTAACTCAAGTCAATACAAATATCATTCTATTTTGACAGTTCAGTAAGTAATAAAGATAGAATGATATTTATATCGATTTGTGATGTCGATTTGTTTACTTTACATTCAACAATATAAATATAATAGTGAATTCGACCACTTGGATTCAACCACTACATTGGATTAGTATATATATCAAAGTTACTACTTTATGTATGGTATCTAAATGCATTGGCAAATGGATTATAATATAATCAACATTAACAATGAAATAGTACATGTATATTCTATATTGACAATTGCTTTTCGTTGAATGCACATTCCTTTTATATTCTGACACGTGAGATTCAACTGAGTTTTTACCTATAATCTGCACAAGATTGAGATCATGTGCTCTAGTGAATCTCATAAATTCACTTTAAAAGGATTATGAAACCTGTGTTGTCATGTGATAACTTTTTTTACCAAAGTAAGCAAATAATGACGTCAATAGTCTGAGTATGAAAAAAATACAATCAGCTCACTTCAAACTCAGTTTCACTTATATAAATAGAAAGCAGCTGATTATTATTATTGGATATTTAATTATTTAAAATATTTCTACATTTAATTTTGTTAATTTTATGTATCGCTGCTTTTATGTATGTACTAATCTAGTGTAATACAAATGAAAGAATTTGTTATAACACATGTTATACATAACAATTAATACATAACAGTTAATTGTTGTGAAATTATAATATTGAGACTGCATTTCGCAGAAAAAGCAACTTTGCAATTTGTATAAGATTCTTTAATATGATTTATTTGGAGTCAGTGAAGAAGAATAAGACTAATCGTATTAATGAATACAATCATTGCAAAGCTGTTTTTCTACTGAACACAACCATTGAACGTTATGTTATTGTCAGTTAGTACATTTATAAACTAATCGTCAATCAACTGTTTACGAATGATTTAATGTATGTCCTGCTTGTTTCAGGCATTATGTGGTCATAGGACCGGAAAAAACACCATATGAGGGTGGATTTTATCATGGAAAACTCATATTTCCAGGAGAGTTTCCATTTCAACCTCCTAGCATTTACATGATCACTCCCAACGGCCGATTTAAAGTCAATACGAGATTGTGTCTATCCATTTCCGACTTCCATCCAGATACATGGAATCCAGCATGGAGCGTATCTACTATTCTTACTGGCTTACTCAGCTTTATGGTGCATTTCTTGAAATATTTCGACAGTGTAGTTTCGAAAAGATATTTAATTATAGTTTTGTGTTTACAGATTGAAAAGAGTCCCACGCTCGGCAGTATTAATACAACAGATTATGAGAAGAGACAGCTGGCTGCACAAAGCTTAGAATATAATTTGAGGGACAAAATGTTCTGCGAACTCTTTCCAGAAACTGTCGAGGTAATGAATAATAATGTATTAATAATATTATAACAATTTAGAAAACTCTCAATTTGACATAATATTACTGTTGATCGATTAGACGATCAGAATGGAACTGGAACGTCGGAAAGAACTTGAGAAACAAGCGAGGCATCAGTCTACTGCGTCCGAAGTCTCTTCGTTGATACGAGATCAGTTCCAGAGAGATCAGAGTCCATTACACAGCGCACTAGCAAATCTCGTTGTCATCATTGGCTTCGCGGCGTTTGCGTACACGGTGAATTGTGTGCTGAAGAGCATAGCCATGGAATAAGTCCGAATCAGAATATTATGTATTTCAAACTATACGAGACAAAGGGAGAGAGAGAGAGAGAGAGAGAGAGAGAGAGAGAGAGAGAGAGAGCTGTAACGATCACCTACAATGACCTACATACATCCGGGAAAGAAGAGAATTACACGAAAAAAGAAGATATAGGTTATACTTGCCTATCGATCAATCTTTCAAATTCGTGCAGATCGAGCTCCATTCGATTCCACGCGGCTTGGAACCTTCGCCAGTAAAACTGTGGATAGTTTCATAGATTTTTATATCAAGGATTCATTGTAAGATACAAGCTGTATTATACTTGCAAATTCTACGCATTCTAGTAATTAACGAATAATCTCTCAATTCGCATAAGACACGTGCGCAAAACAGAACATATAATCGCAGTGGCTTCCCTGCCATTTTTCTTATCAGATTTGCTCTCTTCTGACTTATAAATATGAGGAACCAAGTTTCTTCTTTGCGGTGCTGATATTCTTCCTTTTATTGAATTTTCTACACTTTTATGATTGATTGTATTCAAATGCATCCAAAGAAGTGCGTGTGTGTGTGTGTGTGTGTGTGTGTGTGTGTGTGTGCGCGCGCGCGCGCGCGCGTATGTGTGTATGTGTGTGTGCGTAACTTACAACACATTTGTTTAGTCTCGTTTACAGAGAATCTCTCGGATAGAAATGCACAAATTAATTGCACTTCGCAATGTGCCAATAAAACTAAATCCAAAATTAAAATGCAATTTCGACAAATCAGATTATGCTTCGCATCCTGACTCATCCTATTCATGGAATGAGTCTATATTTTGTAAATATGTGATAAGGCCGGAGGCGTTCGAGAGCATGCTATTAACATTATTGTATTATTTTATTTTTATTAGACATGAAACAAGGATAGAATGATGCAATGACACTGATAGCGCGCTCCCTGAACGCAGCCAGAGATATAATAGGTATCTCTACGCCATTAATGTAAAAAAGAATATAGCTATGTCCATCACGTCATCGGTGATTATCTCGACTTCCTTAAAAACTTTACAATTGATGTGTTTCTTTGTTTAGGCATTAAAATGGCTCGTAGTATTATTTCTTCGTGAATTTCTTCCATTTGAATAGCATTTCTTCCTTAATTGACATGAAAAGAAACTTTTATATTTCAAGTAAATTTTTGCTCTTCCATGACTTTTATTGTGTAATATTGAAAATATAATATTGTGTAATTTCTAAAAAAAAAATTGAATTGAACTATATAATTCGAATATATTGAAAATAGATTAGATATACAATTCTTTTTCTTTTTTTTTTTTTATACTACATCAATAATCTCTACCAACAATTTGTTAAATGGTAAGATAGTTATTTAATATATATGATATATTGAAATGTATGTTTTTATCGGAACTTACTTTATTATTTATATCTTTATTGGTTAATTTCTACGGGCCACGGATTTTCGATTTTATTGAATATTCTTTCAAAAGATAAAACCATTTCGCAATTATGCTTATAATATTCTATTCTACCATCATATATGTAAACATATGCGTATCGTAATTATTAAATAATTACGGCGAAATGTAAATACCTACTATGTTATTATTACTGTAAGCGTGTGGAATATAGTTTACTTACCTGAGAAATATCGTGCTTTTCGAGATTGTCTAATAGAATCAAATTAACCAATATTCATTTAATCCTTTATTGAAAAAATTCAATTACATATCGTAATTAGAAAATATATGCAATATATTTCAGAGAATTGCGCAAAGATGTGGAGCAAATAGCGTTGAAATTTTAGACGAGTGGTATCAGTTTCAGCAAGTTGATTTTTTTTGCAACTAACAAACGAATCTATTAATAATCGACGAAGACGTACGATTCCGAAAGTAAAATTGGAGTAACGCGCCGATCAGTTGCAGTTTGCCGCTCAAAGAGACTCCTGTTACAAAGAAATTTCGCAAACGAGAGGAAGCTCGTCGGAATACGAATGGAGAGACAGCGAGCATTCTCTCGCGGTTTACCATTCCGGTAAATTGTTAGAATCCCAGCACTGAATGCCTCGTTGTCCGGGTGCGCTCGGGAGGAAGGATGCGTCCTGTGAACCGAATCCGCGCGATCTTGTCGAATGTCGTGTCCTCTCCGCGTTAGTGACTGTTTATTAACTCTTTCAGAGTCCCTTCCCCGACTGTGTATGTTAACTTTTCGTTTTAGCTTCCGTTTAAACTCGCTACGTCTTCCCCGCGATTTATCTATATATGTTTCGTGTGAAACTTTATTAGTAAACTTCACGGTTCTGATATCTTAGAAATATGAGGCAATTTTAAATTGAGTGTGATGCAGCGCAATAACTTTTCAAATAATTTTTCTTACATATTCTTTTTATTATAAAAGAATTTACTAAATCTTGATACGTATTTCTTTGAACAATACTAAGTAAATATTTACTTGCAAATAAATATTTACTCAATAAAAAATTAGTTAAATTAATGGTTTTGATATAAATAAATATATGTTTACAATCTAGTGAATATTTACTTAGAACTTTATTCAAACAAATTTTTTTAAATTAAATTTATTTTTTCAGTGTATAGACCACGCATCTTTAATTTTTTAATATTTTATTAAACATTTAATTATTAAATTATTTAAATATTTTGTTAAATATAATGTTTAATCGCATATTTATGTCATTAATATTATTAATTTATTGATTAAATTTTATTATATCTTAATACCTCGTTTTAATATCTGTCGACGCCCAGCTCCGCTTTTATCTGGCAGCCGATTCATCTTTCTTACGCCAGCGGCGAACCGGCCGGCACATGTCGCGAACGTGATGTTATTTTGTATCCCATCGTCGCGTCCGTATGATCCACTTTAATCCGTGAAAACATCCCGCAAAAGAAGCAAACAGCAATTTATTCGACCACGTAATAACAAGGAAGTCGGCCAGCCGCTTCACCATCGAGAAGCCGCATCTGTAATCTCCACCCTCAGCTGGAACACCCTTCCGCGTCGGTAACGCGTCCGCCCCCTTGACGTGTAAATCATTGACGGAGGCGCCAGGACACTCTCGGTTTCGCTCCGAATCCTGCGTAAATAAGATGCACGTGTCCGCGGCAGGATGTTAGGCACGTATAAGTATATCTGTGATATGCATTTATTAAGATCGCTTTTGGCGGTCGTTTCCAGAGTTGAGAAAATGGACAGCCGAAGTTATTGAACTAAGAGAGATAGATGCGGTGGTTATCGCATTTTCCCTGTAAATTTATGCATCTCAAAATAGAATGCGCTCTTCGAAGTGATTTCCAGAATAAAATATGTTTTATGGGAGAAATTAATTAAGAAAAATATCAAATTACTAGTACTCCGCTCGTATAAAACTTCTTGACGTTTTTGTCGTTTCGTAAAATTAATTCTCTGTTAGCGATTTGAAATTTTTATCCTTCGTCCACAGGGTTTTCAAACTTCAGTGCAAATTTTTATATTACTTCGGATTGCATAAAAATTTGAAAAAAGATTTTATGTTCTTGTGGAAGATTTACGTTATCATAGAATAATCAAAATAAGTTAATATCAGCCAAAAATTTTGATACTTAATTTATGAATATGTCCTGAAACAAATTGCAAATACAAAACAAATAATTTGACTTATAATGATTTTATGCAGCAAAAATTATATTTTCCTCTCTGCAGTTTTAGATTAATAACTTTTAAACGAATAAATGAATCCAAATAAATTTTCGCATGAATATTTATTATTTTTTGATCAATATATATTCAAAATTTGATAATTCTTAACGCTATTTTCCAATCAAATTTGCAAATAAATATTACAAAATGCGATTTTAAAATCAATTTCTAACAAAAAAATTAATTAACTTTTATTAACTTTTAAATCAATAAGAGAATTGTACTCAAATTTTATATACAGATATTCAAGCGTAATAATAGAATAATTTATATAGTTATTTATAATAGAAATTTTTATAGTTTTAACAATGTTTTGTAACCCAAACATTCTTAAAGTTTACACTGAAAAAAAGAGTCTAGTAATAGCTATCAAATGTTGAGTGAAATAATTTCAATCAAATGTCCGGTTAATATAACAAAAAGATTTTACTCTTAAATATTTAGAAATAGTAAGTATTATCAAACATAATAATATAGTATAACCAAGCGTTTGATAATAATTACTAAATATTTAGAAAAATAAAATTACTTTTCGTTACATTAACTAAAACATTTGAAATTATTTCATTCAATATTTGGTAGTTACTACCAAACTTTCTTCTCGGTGCAACATTGCTGGTGGAGGATTAATTTGCAACCGTCATGAGTTAGAATCGTGTCGAATCAAAGTTCGTGCGTCTCGAAGTGTTTACAAAATTTACATCACTGCTAAAATCGATAATCTGATTTTCAGTTCGGCCATAGCTTTTACACGCCCGTTTGATACCGGAAACGAAGAAAATGAGTACTTTCCCGCGAGGGTGATTTAGAGTGTCGTCAATCGGGCTGGAATGGTTCGTGGAATCATTTTACGCTCTCGGTCCCCAGTGGGTGGGACAAGACGCGATTTCAACAGGAAAGAAAAAAAAGAAGAAAGAGAGAGAGAGAGAGAGAGAGAAAAGGGAATGGGAACACGACCATTGAAAACCGTCTCTGGGATAATTAACTGTAGGGACGACCTCATTACGCGACTTAATGAGCTGCCAGCGACCGCATCGTGTCCATGTCGCGGTGCTGATACTTTTTCGAGTTTCGGGAGAACGGAGTGGAACGTCACGGTAAAAATTGCTTGTACCAATGATTTATTATGACTAAAAGCCGGCGCGACCTGATTTGTCAATTTAACAAGCCGCGCCTTGTCGCGTCTTGAAAAACGGGACAATTAGTCCAGAAAAATAAATAACAATTATAAATTTTCACGAGACATTGTGCACTTAATCTCGTATATAAAATGAGTAATAACTTTTTATGCCAAACGATTTTTATTTATATCCCCAGCAAATATTGCGCCAACTAACTAGTAATAACATATATGTAATATAATTTTCCATTCAACAAAATAACTGTAGTATAATACATATTGTAATGCATCGCAACAGTTATATGTATATTTTTGAGTGGAAAATTTTAATTAACACATTTTGTTACTATTAGTTGGTATTCACTGAGATCTAAATTTATTACTTATGAATTATAAATTTGCCGGACACGTTTGGGTGAAAATATCTATTTAAACAACTAATATATCATGTTGTGTCAGATTGCTAAAAGGAGTAGCACAAGTCTTTTACCCAAAGATACTAACAAAAAATTATGTATCATGTAAAAGTATACTAAGTATATGACATTTCCTACACATTTAAATATCATAGAGAAAAAACATAACAGCATGATAATGAACTTAAATTTTAGTCAACACTACACTGGAAAAAATGTCTGATTATAGTTACCAAATGTTGAGTGAAATAATTTCAATCAAATGTATTCAGATAATATATAATTAAACATAATTTTACATTTTTTTTTCACACAAATATTCAGTAAATATTAGGAAACGATATTACCAACGGTAATACTTACTAAATAATAAATATTTATAAAGATAAAATTATGTTCGGTTATATTACCTCTAAACATTTGGTTGAAATTATTGGACTCTAATTTTTTTGGGAGTAATGATGAAACTAATAGTCATATATTCATTTATTTTATTTCATATTCTATACATATTATATGTATATATCATTGTGCTCTGTACGAATATATGTATCATTCTGTATATATTTTATTTTTTTAATAAAGAAATTTTGGAGGATAATTCGCTTAAAACACAAGCATCAGCTTTCCATAGCGAATTTTTCACATTTCTATTTCCATCCATAACGTCTCTCAATCCACATGGTCACTTCATCGCGGATTCATACTGGAATTGGCACAATGATTCTCCAAGTACCTAATCACGTACCTTAGTCCATTGTAGAAAAGAGAAAGAGAATTATAATTCAGCCATGGAACGGTTTATTACCGGCGATAAAACTGAATAAATGCGCACTATCGAGAGAATTCGGTTCTATTCAGATATAAATACATATACATGCTGAGGAACGTATGCAAGGGGAATGCACGAACCGCGTGGCAGCCACTAACGACAGGCGATTCATCATCCCGGAGAAAACGAAAGGAGTGACAGAAATCGTGGTGATTCAGTAGGAAAAGACAGGGAACAGATGTTTATGCCGGCGACGTCGCCCGTAACACCTTCGGCCGCCATTCTCTTCTCCCGTCGAACGTCTATCCGTTAGTTACATGAATTTATATTATAATATTATAATACATAGTAAACAAATTATATATATAATCTGATTTTTAATTTTTCTCCAAATTGATAGTCGACCAATTAAACTTTATTTAAAAATGCCTCATCAAAATGTTGTATATACATGAAAAATAAGTAAATAAATACATATGATAAATGCAGTTTTTTCAAAAATTTCCGAAGAATCAGATTTATTAGCTTACAAGAAACTCAGAATAAGAAAATGAAAAGTAGATTATTATAATTATTATAATTGAAAAGTGAAATTAATGCTACTTTCGTTTTTTTTTTCATTATTAATATTATAGTTCAGAAAATAAGACACTTATCGCGATTTCTTTTCTTATCAAGACAACAGGAATCGGATTGGAACTGCGAGCGTGGAATGATTCAGCAGTAATGGAGAGCCTGACCTTTTCTCTTTCTCTCTCATGCATTTTCTTTTTTCATGGTGATCCTGGAAATCTGAGAAACCGCCTAAACTAAACATAGAGCGGACCCACCGCGCACCCAATGACGCTTTATTTACGAACGCGTGAGGTCGATGGAAATCCTTCCAGCGGCTCCAGACGCCGATTATACCAGAGTGAGCCGCTTTTACGAGTTCTGATGTTTAATGTCATCGCGTTACGTACGCTGCTGTTTTTTGTACCTTGCCATTGCGTATACACGCCGTTGTAGGTCGGATGACGGTACAAAACGCAGACGCATACGTGGAGCCTTATACTGCAGCAATAATCCCTTTGTTGCCCTTTGTGCCGGAAGAGACGAAGGTTCATTAAAGACAATGAAATAAATCATACTAAAAAATTTTAATCAACGCAATTAGATTAAGGAGATTAAGGAAATTAAATTAGCTTTAATGAAGAAACAACAGAAGTAATTTGTTTGAGAATATTCGCATAAGTACACTTAGGCCGATATTTATAGTTGGATTTTAAGACAATCTTAAGATGTCACAAATCAATATTAATATTTTAGATCATTACTTAAGACGATCTTGAAATAAGAACTGACTATGAATAATAAAAAACCGGCCTTAATTAATGATATTATATTCGGATTATTTAGAACTGATTTGATTATACTTTCCATACAAAGAATATAAAAATTTTAAAATATTTGAAAATTAAAAGAATTGAAAAGATTTTTCAATTTACATTTTCAACTTTTTTCTTAATTTAGTAAATACCAATTAATTAACAATAACATAACAATATTATAATTTCACGCTCAACAATAAATGTAACATAACACATATGCATAACAATTAAACGGTTAAATGTGAAATTATATTATTGATGTTATGTTATTGTTTATTAGAAAGGTTCCTTCAATAAGAATGAAAATTAGTCAAATCGAGATAAAAGATAAGAAATCTGAAAACATTCAGTTTACGATAGATTTGGAATTACGATAGAAACACAGAAAGAGTAGTGGCGAACACGAGTAACGATTACAAAATTGCTTGGTAATTCGACATTCTCGCTTCAGGCATCTCTGAATCCGAGGATACAGCGGCGAGAGGAGCCCAGCATTCCGATTGGAGCAGACGACGCGGGCGTATCGAGATGACACGGATGGACCAATGGCACCGCGCTGGGCGTCACTGTACGATTCCGTTAGCTTGCAATAATATTTGCACTGGCATGTCTATAATCCATTAGGGCCGCCGGCGTCGCCGAGCGGCGTTCGGTAAATTATTTATCAGCTCTTCCGTCCTCTTGTCCCCCTCGCTCACTCGTCTCCGTCTCATTCGCACGTAACCGCGGATGCATCTCCTTTCCACAATCGCTGGACCCTCCCCTTCCTTGATTTACGATACCGCCGGCACTTGTACGTTTTACGAGATGCGCTCGTTACGCATGTCTGACATCATGAGCGCTCAAGGCGAGAGATTTGCTGTCGCGTTAAATCCTCGCGTAATCGTCCATTTTACCCGCCACAATAAGCCGTGATAGCTGAAGGTCAATAATTTCCTGCGTCACCTCAAATCTCCGCATTAATGTCGCTTTAAACATTGCTTTTTAGGTCAGTCTTGTTTCCTGTAAAGCTAATTCTTGTTTCCTATAAATGACGATTTAAATAAACAATAATAAAAGATTGATAATAGAGAACTTCTAAATTATATTTAATTTTATGGATAGTTCAATAATTGCTCGATTTTTTCAAGTTTTCATATAATGAAATCTTTGAATGTTACTAAGTCGAAAATTCTTAGAAATCCTGAAAAATCTGAAAATTCTGAATAACTAGGATGACTCTCTTAAAAATATTTCAATATCTAAAATATATTTGAAATATTTGAACTTTTAATCCTTCGTGGTCACTTGAAATCCAGGGAACCCCAAGAAGGTACTGTATATTCTAAGGTTTTTTTTTTTTAAACGGATTCCAACACCTAATATATATATATACTATATATATAATATGTATATATTATATATATACTATATATATAAACTGCCATTTATTCAAAGTTTAAAATATCCCTTTTGCACCTTTAACCGCATAAAAGTTTCTTGGATGTCAGCTTTTTGCGATTTTTTTAAATATGTTAAAAATAAAAATTTTAAAAAGCCATTGTATTTCTATATTCTACAATGTTTAAAGTATGTTCAGTAATTTTTGTGATTTTAAGGGCTCCTACGAGGCGTTTTCGATTGCGACGCTACAAAGTAGCTCGTTTGTATAGGAATCCTAAAGTTTTTATAAATTTATAGAAATACTTTACTTAATGGAATTGCGTACTTTTAAAATACAATTCAGAAATAAACACAATGTGATTGGAATAACGTTTAAATTTTACTTTTCTTGAGTTTTAACATCATTTTCGTTAAATATTGAATAGGTTTTAGCCGTCGCTCGTTATTCTTTAAAAAGTTATTAACAGTCAAAGTTAATAATTATTTTTCTGCTTTACATGAAGAGTCAGATAACTTTAGACAGGGAGAGAGGTATGAAGTGGACGAATTCAAGGAATACAACTTTCCACGCGACTTTCACCTCATCTCCCCCTTAATATAAATAAATAATATTAATTTTAATTTAAATGTTTAATTCAAATCAAATAAGCAGAAACGAAACTTCATGTCTCTTAATTGAAACTTTCAATCAATACAATAATGTTTACATTTTAATGAAAAATTTCATGTTTCGCTCTCTCTCTCTCTCTCTCTCTCTCTCTTTCTTTCTCTCTTCTCATTGACCTTTTTTAAACAGTTTCTCTGAATATTTTCTTTAACATAATCGCTATTTCGTATTTAATAATATATCGCGACTGTGTGGATATAATGGAATTCCAGAAAGATTAGACAAGAATTGGGTGTGAAAATATTTTTTTAAAATAAGCGATTCTATTGTACAATGCCAATAGATGGTTGTGATCAAGCTTCTAAGATTGAAATATAAGAGTGATAATAATAGCAAAGGGTCATTTATACCATCAGCACGACATATGGAATGAAGAAGATCGCTTAAAATGGGAAAACGATAATGACTTGATATGGCGATATTTCGACAAAATAGACTTATACAAAGAAAAATGTAAATTTTGTGACAGTTTCTTTCATCAAGTATAAATACTACTTATAAGGGCGCATCTATGAATCCATAGTCAAGAAATAAAAGAAATAAAAATACTGTACGAAAAAAATTGTGGATAAATCTCTATCGCAATATTTTGAAATTAAGAAAGAATTTAATGTATGTTGTAAACATTGCAATCTTAAAATAAGCATATTTTACGGAATACATCCTTTAAGGTACACATTTATTTTCAAAAATATGTAATTCGAAGTATCAACTTGAAGATAATAACATGAACAGAATGGGACAATAATCTATACTCGAAGAAAATACAGGCACAAGTTCCCATCACGACATAAATAAGCAAACTCCTCGACATCAAGATCAACAAAGATAACTGTTATGTAATAAAAATATTAACTTTTTTTTCTTAAGTTATTAATATATTATGTATACTTTTAATATGTTACAAATGTATTATATTACTTAATTTACTTCAACATTTCGCAATCGATATGAAATACTTAAGCTGCAATAATCGCAGCAATTACACTATTGGCATATTTTATAGCAACACAGAAATAAATGACTTAAAATCTCAATATCAATATCATGTAAATGAATATTTGAGATTTAATGTAGAAATTGTAGGTAATAATGTATACAGAACGATGTAACAATCTGCAGCTGCAAAAAATTTGGCTACAAGTTATCATCGTGAAAGTAAATCTCGGCAAATACTTGGAAATCAAGAAGATCAACAGAAGTAAATAAAACTAATATCAATATATTTTATTCTTTTAATTATTAGTATATTCTTATAAGCAATTAAAGCAACAAAATTGAACATTTAATGATTAATTATATTTATAATTTTGAGTCAAACATTTAACAAATATGATTTGAATGTTATATTTATGAACAAATTAAATAATATTAACTAATGAATATATATCAAGTTCTGAAGGAAGTAATAAGGATGTCATAATACAATTCCTTGCTCACAATGTTTCGGGTGTAAGTTCTCCTAATGACAGTACAAACTGGCAAGCTCTTGGATATCAAATAGATCAACAGAGGTATGTGCTACTAATTTAATGTATCAATTGTTACTAATATCAAAATCCGTGACTGAAAGTTCTATAAAAAAGGTCTCGAAAGATTTAATTGTCAATGTCTGCACGTTACAAATAGATATTCAAAATTTCAAGAAAGGACTAACGTTAAAGAGTAAATAAAAAATAAGAAATAAAATAATATAATATAATGTATATAGAAAAAAATCTGTATATATACCTATAACCGTATATAATGTGTATATAAATAAAAAAATAATATAATGTATATAGAATGATGCATCAATCAGACTATAATATTGTAAAGATGTTAATATTTTATTTTTTTAAAGTTATTAATATATTATGCAAAATAAAAATAACATTACAAAATTAATATTTAAAGATATGATACACTAAATTTTAAAAATTTTAATTACATATTTTTAACGTTATATAATCAAATCATATAAAATTGTTTATATTTAAATCATGTTCTGTTAATTCAAATGTACCATTACATACAGGATGTCCCCTTTTAATTACCGCAGAAAATATAATTACAGCATATTTCAAAAAACATATTTCAAAAAATATGAAAAATACGTAACATTTTAAACCAAAGCATAATTTGAAAATGGACAAATAATATGCCTGGGAAAAAATGTTTTATATATAATTATATAAAATTATATATAAAAAATATATTTTGCATTGTAATGTACACTGTTAAAAAAATAGAAATTTACTTCCTTTACATGTAATGGAAGCAAATTTCAAGCAGGTACATTAAAAATATTTAATAATGTTGTTAATGAAAATGAAGTTGTAAGTAACTTAATTACATTAAATTTCATGTAAATCTACATAAAATTTAATGAAAAATGTACTAAACTCCGTAAAATTTTATGAAAAGTACACTAAATTTCATGTACATGTATACAAATATTTTCAGTTGCAAATACATTTTTAATTTAGTATCATAAAATTGAATTTAATTTATGTAATTTAAATATGTAGTGTAAGTAAAAATTAAATTTCATGACATTTTTAACAGTGTAAAGCAATATGATGATTAAGGCAACTTTCTTATAAAGACATTTACAGGCTGTGTTTCATTAGAATTGATTATGAATTAATAGAGTATCGTTAAAGATTTGAATTTTGTTTATATCAATTTTACAAATTTAGTAATATATTTTAATGTTATTATAAAACTAATGTAACTGAAACATCTCAAATATCGTATTTGTATTTGTTTGAAAGTTGATATGTATAATTGTAATATGGTTAACGAAAAAGGAACACATTTTAATTAAGAAGATATATTTTCAAAAGACCTTATTTATTTAATTAGAGATATGTATCACTTATTATAACAACCTGTCTTGTCTTTTCTTTTTTTTTTATTAACTTATCTTTTTTAACATTAAACGTTTTCGAAAAGAATGAATTTTTTAGCGTAACAATATTTTATAATAATTATTAAATATCTTAATATTCGCAATGTCTTCACACTTGAAATTACGCTTATTCTTACTTTCTGATTTAAGTTTATGAGCCCAGTTTACAAGTAATAGTGTTCAATATTCATTCTTATTTTTTATTTAGAAGTAAAAACGATAAAATTGAACGTAAATCTTTTAACTTTAATATCTTATAGTACGATGAAATTAATAAGTCATTAAAATATACTAAATATGAAAAGTAATAATGAAATAAAATTTATATTTTTATGACTTCATTTTTTTTTTAATGCATCATTAAGGGCTCTTACAAACGAGCTAATGTTCCTATAAAAAATGTTCCTATTATTATACGAACATTAAGACGAGCGACTTTGTAACACCACAATCGAAAGCGTTGAGCCATTTATACGGAACTAAGTATATTCTGTGATGTTACAGAGAAACGAACAAGTGTCTCCGCGACACTTTTCTTCGTAACTTCGTACGTGTTGGCGTTTTCGATTGTGGCGCGACGAAGTCGCTCATTTGCAGGAACCCTAAAAAACAAAAGCTGTAAATACGACAATCAATTAACATGTTGGGCATTTTGCCCCCTGTGTGACCAATATAAAATTTTCAGGTGTGATTATGAAGGGCTAAAAGCATTAATATTACTTATGTAGATCAAAATGTAATGATGCAAAATGTGTTAAATAAAGAAAAAATTTTTTTAAACACTCAAAAGACTTTTAAGCTTACAGACATTTTTAATATTTAAAATATGACTCGAAATTTTTATCGTGTATTTTGATTCGTCATTTAAGGAAAAACCGTTGAAAAATAAACGAAAATTTATATCAATACTCTATCAAGAAATTATTATGTAATCCGTAATTAATCGCCTTTAGAACGTCCTGTGTAAGATAAAAAAGTAGGTTAAAGTAGTTATTTGAAAAAGATAGA
Organism: Acromyrmex echinatior; assembly: GCF_000204515.1. The sequence goes on along the minus strand of NW_011627104.1, from coordinate 1,922,056 downwards.
AATACATATGTATATACTTATTCACTGTTCCTTTATTATTTGTTGTTGTTGCTTAGTTTCTTATAACTTCTTTCTATATTTCTGTAATAATCGCAACAGTATAAAAATATTGTACATTAAAAATGCGCGAGCGAGAAAGTCGCTCGGATAAATAAGCAAAATACAAATAGCATCGAGTCAAGGGAATGGATAGTGAGATGTCGTTTCGCTTAAAGTCTTCGTTAAAAATCGCAAGATTATTTACAAAGCGCTTATCTACGATCGTGTTACATGGTATGTAACGCGTATATACAGAAGCAGGGAAAGATGTATATTACATTTGGTGCGGAAGGTTCATCGTGCTTCTCAAATAAAATTAAAAATGCATTCAAATCGCAAAATCGGAACAAGATTTCAAGTTTCTTTTTTTTCATTTAGAGAGAATTTGTTTAATCTCCGATTTAAAAAGTTTCTGGTCTTCAAACTTTACTTAATGCGATAATTTCTTGAGAGAGAAACGACAAACTTTTCGCATCAATCGTGATAATGCGTGATACACAGCACTCGCCGGTTCGCGTCGATATACCACAGGATGAATAAATTATTGCATTTATCCGGCCACGTGGTGTCAGTTCCACGAATCGTAAGAAAACATACGTTCGAACTGAACCGTAGAAGAGAGCCTACATGAATTCACAGCATTCTTATTTTGCAACGAAAATAAATGTAACTGCTTATGTAACGTCGCAACGCAAATAAATGTATATCTCTATATTACAGCAAAGAGCTGCGTGATACGAACGAGCCAGGCGGGATCGCTTCCTTCCTTCCTTTCTCGTAATGTCGTAAATTATAGCTCTGTGTTACATTCGTATTTAAAATATATACTAAGTAATAGTTTTGTGCACCTTTGTCGAGCGACTGAATACGGTTTTTGTACAAATCAGTCGCGGCGGTCATTTTGCGAGACCTTCGAGAAACAGAGTCACTGTTACTCCGAATCTCTGAATCTTGTCGCTTACGCAGATAAGAGATGTGGTCTACATATTATATTTTTCGTCGCTTTATCACGCTTGTTATATTTCAACATGTATTCCGTTTCGTATTAACCGGAGATTCGGCAAACGAAAACCGTGGTAGAGCTGAGGAAAATCTCGAGAAATAATAAAACGGCTGATTTGTACAAATCTCTAATTCGTTTGGCAAAGCTACACAAGACTGTTATCCGAATAATAGTCTTTCCTCAGAGAAAGACAGTTAAATTGATACAATCAGCAGTAGTCCATTACTAATACAAGTACATGGAACCATTGTCTGGAAGCTACGCGCGGAGCCTTTTCTCGATATAATTAAATCTATATAAGCAGTTTCTTTAAATTATCCCTTCTTCCTTTTAAACGACATCTTTCTCGTACTAATAATACTACACGAAATTATTACTTGAAAACTAGGCTGCCTCGAGGCAGTTAAACACAATAGCGATAAGTTTCTTTAAACTTTAAATCCTTTTCTTTCTTTTAAGTAATTATATTCATATATTGGGTTTGGTTTAAAAAGTATCCGCGGTTTTTTTCATTCAAAAATTGAACAAAAAACCGCGGATACTTTTTAAATGACCTAATATTTAAAAAAAAAATACAAGACACATCTGGAATTATTCCCGCGGAAAATCGAAAATCTTTGCAATCGCCGGTGCGATGATGTCAATCACATCCTCGACGATTGGATCCTCAAAACATTGTTTTGTAGATACATGGTGAACATTTTGTCAGCGCCCTGACAGATGAGTCTTCGCTCGTTCGCTCGCTCGCTCGCTCGTGAAAATTATTTTTGGGGATACCAGCAATGATATACCAACGCGAGAGAAACGGTGTTTGAGAGAGCTCTTTCGGATTGTCCTTGGATCCATGCGTCGCTGCACGGCTCTCGTTGTCTAAGGCTCCCGCGAAGCGAAGCAGCTGTCATGGTCATTCTCGTTTTTCTTTTGCCGCCGCCACGTCACGGATACATAGGATGCAGTCGGAGAAGCCGGGACTGTCCCGAGGGAACCATCAGGGAAACGTTCGAAAAATTGTCGGGCTTGATCGAGTTGGCAGAATCTCGAATGGATGCTCTCTCAGAAAATTAAGATCGAAAGTCTCTCTCAGCCTCTCAACATTTTGTTTGTTAAAGCTGCAAAGTTCCGACTTCTCGAATGGAGTAATCTGCTGAATAAATCAGTGAATTATAATTCCGGATATACGGATTATTCAACGACTGCAAGATGGATTTTTAACGGTCAACTCCGGTCTTAGATCGGGCGACGTTCGTCCCGTCGACGAGGACGGACGCATCAGGTTTGTTTTTGCAGCTCTGCGAGGAGCGTCATCGAACGGGGGTGCCCGAAAAGACCCTGCCGGAGGAGCCAAGGGACGCCGAACGTCTCGGATGTGTCTTGGCTAATTGAATTCAAAGAGATTTATGGTCGGCACCGGGACATTGCGCGACGAATAAAAAGTAAGGCACGGAGGAGAGTAGCGCGGTTAGACTCGCTGTCGAGATTCTCTCAGGACTGTCGCTGGCCGAAACGTAGATAAATGTTTTTACCGGGCCAATTAACGTTAGCGGAATAGCGAAGAGACCCGGCCGGTGCTAATCGCGCGAACTCCGGACTAGCGTTCGCTAGATCTCAGTTAATCGTGGAACGTAGGAAGAAAAAGGAGACGCGGAAGATACGCGAATGAGATAACAATATTAATGACAATTTGGCGAACTCGTGATATTTCTTCGCCCGTAATATCATATATTTCGCGATCACCTCATAATTCGTATTGTTATCTTGTATTAACATATTTTTAAAGCTGTTTCGCGACTAAAAATATCGCCATTGACAGAAAAATGACACAAATAAAAAATTAGCATTAGGATTGCAATGTTGGAATTTAAAAAGATTCATGATACAGTTTTAAAGGAGACATATAATAAAATTAAACGCATATAATTAAAAAATTAATATTAGTTGACCGAATTTGGAAAATAATTTGACATAATTTTAAAAAATGTATAATATATAGTTACACACACACACACACACACATACACACACACACATATATATATATATATATACACACATATAACTGAAAGTAAAAATTAGTATTAGTCATTCGAATTTGGAAAATTCATGACACAATTTTTAGGAATAGAATTGAATACATATAATTGAAAGTAAAAAATTAACATTAGATGCAATGTTCAAATTTGAAAAACTGATGATAAATATGATTTAAAAAAATGTATCTATTTGAATATATACAATTAAAAGTATAGCACAGAAAGATAGTGAAGATAGATACATTCACCGCTCCCAATTACAATTTCGTATCAATTCAGAATTTAAAAAATATACTGAAAAGTTGTACCAATTTTGAAATATGTTACTTTTCTATCAACGATATATTATCAACTCAGAAACGTTACGATAATTAGAAAAATACTAAATATTTTCTAATGCGACGCGAAAGTCTCGTTTATATGAGATCCGCTCGACCGAATCGCCTCTTTCTCTGCCTCTCGGTCGCAAGATTTTTTTTTTCGCGAAGATTCACTGTCGCGATAAGGCTCGAGGGAACGCGGGAAAAGAAAGGAAGACGGCTCTTCGATGCGGCGCGTCTTCGTTAAGCGGTTTAAAACGCGGCCGAAAGTTTGCTTTGACCGGTTTAAAATAACTAACGCCATTCGGAATATTCACGGTGCGGCCGCGCGAGTACCGGAGCCACGCCGCGGTTGTTTTATATGTGTTACGCGACGAGGGAGCCCCGACTGTCATCTCGAGAGAAAAAAATAATATTGTGCCCGACCGATGGGCGCCGAAATGCTCATTAATTCTTCTTTCCTATTTCTTTAGGGAACTATTAAATCGCCGTGGATGTGCGATTGGCATCTCATAGACGAACACGCACTGACCAAAAAATCGTTCATTCCATTAAATTTTTAATCTTTATTTCTTTCAATGAATAATGTATGTACTTAAGTCGAACATATTATTAGGTGCGCAACTAAGTTCTCGCTGTTATTTTCATGCAAATGCTATCAAAATAACAGCGAGAACTTAGTTGCGCACCTAATATATTTGACTATACATACATACAATACATTCTCCAACGAAAGAAATAAAGACGAACTAAATTAATTTAATCGAATAAACATTTTTTTCTCAGTGTGACAATTATTCATTAAATGTCCTTTTCAATGAAACCTTTTATTTAAGGAGATATATTTCATTCGTTCAAAGTATTTTCATCATAAGATAAAGATGTCGATAAAGCCTGAAGATTTTCGGAAACTTATGCATTGAAAGTAGTTATATTTCGCCCCGCGCGGATTATTGGAATATAATTTAAAATGTTTTACGTCCGAATAAAACGAGAGGTACTCGCGGCGTTCAGTCGCGGGGTTTACTCGAGACGGTTTATCGACGAAAATTCGCGGCGAGAGCGCTCGCGAGGGCGAGCTTATGAGACTCGATAAATCGTCACGCAGAGATTGTTTGGACAGACCGGGTAAACGCTCGTAAATCCACCGTTAACGGGCTGCAACGCGCTCTCGAGAGGTAGTCAAAACGGAAAATGGACGCGGGGGAATCCCGACGATGATCGACCGGTCCATCGTCGCGAACAAAATTGTTCCGAGAGCAAAATCGACGGCTTCGTTCTGCGGATTCGGGAAAAGAAGTTTGGCCAAGTTACTTGCGTCAAGCCTACAATTGCGTAAGCGTAGTTGTAAGAATTCACCAATCGCAGCCGAATACGAGAAGAATATTCGATTGTGATTGGTCAATTCTTGTAACTACAACCACTCACACAACCACTTACTATACTTACGCAATTGTAAAATAGGCTTGAAGCCGTGATTAAATTAGAAATTGAAGTTGGATTGGAATTTATCCAATCAAAGCAAAAGTCACTAAATTTGAGACTAGTTTTCTTTTTTCCGATTGGTTAAATTCCAATCATTGCAAATCCAAGTATATAAAAAGTGACTACAGTATATATATATATATATATATATATATATATATATATATATATATATATATATATATATATATATATATATATATATATATATATATATATATATATATATATATATATATATATATATATATATATCATCAACTTTTTGTATAAAAATAACACTATTATTATACGTTTAAAATATGTAAATCTATTTTTTAATGCAAAAGATATAGTGTATTATTTTTACACGGAAAACCAATATCATACATATATTATAGTCACTTTTTACATACATAAATTTGCAGCGATCTCAATCTCAATCTCAATCTCTAGTCTGATCACAGCTTAATAGCAGTTGGAGATTATTGAATATTCCAAAGAGGAGAAAACAGAAGGTGGGGAGGGGAGATTACAAGATGTAATTTCGCTGATTGATGCAGATGCGTAACGCATGGCGTGGGCTAATAAGCGCGTGCTTTTGCGGCCGCCACCGTCGGCCGTATCGGCGTCCGAGTTGTCGCACTGTTAATAGTCCGACGAGAAGACGTGAATTATTGGCCTACCACGAGCGAGCGAGCGAGCGAGCGAACGATGCCGCGTCGCTGAGAATCAGCCGGGACAGAATTAACCGCGTCGTGAATTGGGTTTCAAAGACTGCGCCGGAAAGAGATGCGCGTGTTATTACCTCGCAAAACCAATCCGCGGGACAATAATCCATCGCGTGCGAGATCATCCCATCGAGAGTTGGCTCTCCTGATCTTCAAATCGCACCCTTGGCGCGAATCAATTTCCTTTCTTTAAATCAAGCTGTACGGCAAAATGAATTAACGAGCGAGCGTTCGAATTTCATCTCTTTCTCAAGTTGCTTTCAATTCACACACATACACACAGGAATCACAGAGTGCCTCGGATCTACCGTGCTTCATATCGTAAACCTTCATTCTGAAAATAATGGATCCCGTAAAAAGAAACTAAGCGAGAGTCTGAGAGTGTAATGCTGCAGGGACATTTTAATCGTACGTGGTATTTTTGATATCGAGTGGCTTATTGGATTTCAATGATTTCAAATAGAATCTTTATTATGTGTGGAATAAACGTGAAAATATATTTTGAATAAAAGTTTCACAGTTTCGGAAAGAAAATATAAAGTATCTTGTAAATTATTCATTTTTCCTTTTTTAATATCTTTGTAGATATATTTGAAATTTATAATTATGTATACATTTTTTTTAAACAATTATGTGTTTTGTTTACATCACCTAATTTATCTTATTATTCTGTACGTAAATAAGCATCAAATTAGGTCATTAAAAAATGAATATTTTTTGAAATATTTTATATCTCAAAATAATTAAAAAAGACAAAATAAAAAAGTATAAAATTTCTCGTAAGCTTTTATTACTTTTTTCAAAAATTTTTAACTTTTTTTATATTTTCGTGAAATAAACTCGTAAAATAAACTATTGATTGTTACTTTTATTCTAATACTTTCAAAAGTTATACGGACGAGACTCAACTGTTCACTAATTGTGTAGATAGCGAAATTATAAGACCACTGTTTTGTCTTAAGTTTTAATTTGTCTATGATAATAATGATATCGTTATTGCTAATAATGATATCGTTATATAATAATGATTATCGTTATAATGATATCGTCATTGCACAGCTTTTTTATCATATGTAAAAAATCTGCGCAGTGACAATAGCTCTTTCATGTTGCTTGCACTTTTCACTTAGCATCTTCGTTTTCTCTCTCTTTAATGTCCGAATATATGTTTATCTCATTTTAAACAAAAAAATTTTTTGAGATTTTAAGCAACGCGAACGGACCTATTGTAACGATATTGTTACTGCCATTAAAAGTTACAGAATGTGGGCTAAAGTCGCCGATATTAGTGAATGTAGTTTTATATAACGCCTGAAATTTATTTGCAGTATGGATTTCCGACAAAGAAATACTTTTTTTATTAGCATTGCTACTTATTGTTAATCGTAAAAATTGAATCACTTTAGTGCACTTTGTTTCCATTACTTTTAATGATTGAATTCGTGTACCATGTATAAGAATGCCAGCTATAAGAATGATAGAAGATATCTAACAATACACCGACGATGTAAATATTTTATAATAAACATCTTCTATATAAAGAATTTATTTCGTATATTTCCTCGCGGCTGTGAAACTTTTGTTTAAAATTTTTCAGTAATTTCGTGTATAATAAAAATATCTTACAATTAGATTATTAAATATTCCATTCGATATATCATTTTCCTTTGGTAAATTCATTTTTTTGGTAAAAATTTTTTGGTAAAAATTCTTTGGTAAAAATTCTTTGATAAAAATTCATTGGTGAAAATTCATTAGTAAAAATAATTTACTTAATGTAAACAGTAATGTGTTTAACATGCTTTGGCATAAAAAAATAAATTTATAACCAATATGTACATATCTACACATACGCACACAATTTTTATATTAACAATTAATATTTTTATATCATTTATATATCAGTGGCAGAAGGTCACCACTCTGATAAGAGACAACGAACTTAAAAAAATATACAAGATGTTCTGGAAATTGTGTAGGAAGGAAGTTTTCTTCATCTCTTCAAAACGAATCGAAAATATAGAAAATATACAAAATTTTTTTTATAGATATTTTCAATAATTTTTCAATTAATGAAATGAATACATTTTCGTAACTTATTTTAATATACCAAATCTAGACTGACATACAAATTGTGCTTTAATATTCACTGTATTTACTGATGTTGAAAATCTATAATGCACATAATGTATACTGTTGATTTTCAATATTAAATTATGAACAAAAATTCATAGCGCTATTTCATTTGTATTATGTCTACATATTTTTTTTTTGCAATTGTATTGGCAATTATATAATATAATTAACAATTGTATTATATAATTTTTAATTGGCAATTATATTCGATAGTAAAATTTTAGCTTTAAAAATCTGTTTTTTTAATTGTAGTACACGCACGCGCGATGATTTTTAACGGAGTTGTCAGTAACTAAAAACCAAAATGCTTCTTTTATTTAATCTGCGATAACAGGAATAAAAAATCTTAGGAATATAAAAAAACAATTTTGTAGAAAAAACTTTAAGTTTTCATGTTAAAACATTAAAAATTTTTGCAAGATTGTTTTGAGCACGGATCACAAAGTGAGAATAAAATTTTCCACCTTATTCAACTTATAGTTTTCTATATACAAAAATTACCAAATTCATAGAAACAAAAAAAATAATAGATCTTTTAAAAGTTCAGATTTTAAGCTTTAAAATGTTCCATCTTATCATATTCATTAAATAGTTGCTCCATTTGCACAGAAATGAAATTAAATCTAAAGTGAGTTGAATATACTCAGATTAATGACGTCATAATCTGCTTACTTTGGTAAAAAATTATCACATAACAACGCAGAACTTCACTTTTAAAGTGAGTTTACGAGAATCACTAAAGCACACGGTCTCGATCTTGTGAAGATTATAGACAAAAAGTTAAATCTCACTTATCAAAATGCAAAAGAAACGCGCATTCAACTGAGTTTTATGACGTCACAAGTGAGAAATATCTGAGAATCGGTGTAAATGGAAAGCAACTAATATCATCGGTTTTTTTCCCGCGAAGAAGACGACCGACGTCATTGATGCTGGTTAGTAAGTGCCTCTTGTTTGATTTCTACCGATAATTCGTATTTAAATTCCATTCGAGATGATCGTAGATTTTTCTTAAACGAGATCATGTCGCCGATTTTTTTTTTAAATTTAAATTTTCTTTATTTTTAAGTTGCTTGAATTTTAAAGTTCGTAGCGTTACGAACTTTTGTTTCCAATACTAATAGTAAATGAAGGAATGCAATTATAACAAAAATAACAATGTAGTCAGATTTAGTGAATCCTAACAGATTTTGTGGCGTTTACTCTATGTTTTCGATTTACTTTTACAGAAGAATCATCTCTTTGTATTACAATTTCTAGAACATCCTGTATTTAATTGTGTGTGCGCGTGTGTTCGCAAGCAGGTATAGATCCTTTCTCTCAAGAGGAACAAAATATTCTGAAATTAGATTCAAGAATGTTCCCGATTTCTCACCATCTTACCTCACTAAATTTTTATTCGTAATTATCCTAGCCTTATAGTCTATAGCCTACGTATTAGAGCTCCAATCGCCTTCCATTCTCCAGACGCTAAACGCATACGACAGTCTCTCATGTGCCATGTAATTACTCGGTGACGCCGCGATCTCCTTCGTAGCCAAAATCGCACTCCGGGTGCCCTTCTCTGAAACAGATATTTTTCATCTCTCGTTATTCAATGCACATACAATCGTATAGCATCTTCTTTAAGACAATTAAAAGAATGTAATCATCATTTAATATAATTGCAATCTGATACATCGAGTTTTTTTCTTCCTTAGAAGGTCGAAGAAAATGAAAGAAAGCTTATATTATTGAATTTTACTTATTTGTTTCATGATAGGGAAACCTTCCTGTTTATCCAGTAGTTTCGACTTCCACATTATAAATATAACAAAATTTTTTTTTATCTTTTTTATATTTCTTCAACATTTATTTCGTTTCTGGGAAGATCCACCATTATTCTTTCGGCAAAGTTTTATTTCGACAAAGAGATATAAGAGTGAAGACTGAGGAGAAGAGCAGACGAAAGAAATCGAAGGGAAAGAAGAGACCGAAGGGGATCGTTACGATAATTCTGTCTGCATATAATGCCAGCGCTACAAAATAAAAGGGAAGCGGCTGTATCGCGCTAGGAGAAAACTTCGAGGAGAAGAGGCTGAATAAAAGAAAGTACGGAGTATATATATTTCCGTCTCGCAAAATTCGTGTCGCGGGAACCGGGAACGACGAGCCAATCGGCGCCGACATCAAGTCGTTAAGCCTGGGTATCGTTAGTCACGCCGAGTTACAAGTGCGTGCCCGCTATTCTGCGTGCACCGGGTGGTTTACGTCGCTCGGCTGAGATAAGGATGAACCGGGGAAGATTTGTGACTACGATGATCCGGATAAAGTTTCAGCCATTCAGCCATTCATTCGAGATGCCGTCGTTCGCGATTTATTTCGAGTCGATTTCTACTTCGCTCATCTGTAATTATACAGCCTTGGCTATTTGAGTATAAAGCAAATAGCCAAGGCTATATAATTACAGATAATATTTATTTTTATGATAATTTTAAAATTTATTATCTTTCTTTTAGCTTTTATTAGTGTCAGTACCCTTTTGAAGGAATATATTGAGATATCTTCAATTTATTCCTTCAGTGTATTCCTTCAAAAAGATATTGGCGCTAATAAAAGCTAAAAGAAAGATAATAAAATTATTATCAAAATAAATCTTATTTTTCAATAAAACTGTTTTTTTAATTTAATTATGAGAAATAAGTTTATTTTCGATCAAAGCGGATTTTAGTGCTTCAATATTTCAGAGTTTATATACATATTCCAATATTCTGTAAATTTTTTTCGGTTTTAAAACTCAATCATAAATAGAACCAAAATAGTAGTATTAATCATCGGTTTAATACAAATTATAATTGATTCTTAATTCCTTTTTTATTTAAATAGAGCGTTTACGATCACAATTTTTGGGGATGCTTTATACTTATAGTCAAGACTGTAACTCTTATACAGATATCTTTCTACTTTTTAAACAATTACTTCAATTTATGAATTTTCAGATTTACGACCAGTATAAGCTAAAAGTAGGAAAAAAAATGAAGAATAAATTAAACCGAGATTAAATTTAATCTACATTTGGTGGAAACGGGTATTAATTTACTTTTTACGCCTTGTAATTATTTATATTCAGAATGTATGGTTAGTAATACAAATCATTATTACTAAAAAAAGGGGAAAAAATATATTTATGCCCATTTCTATCACTATTATAAATTAACTTTAATTTTGGTTTAACTTACTTTTTATCTTTTTCTAGTTTTAAGAAAAAGAATAAAGAGTAACTAAAGTAATATTGCTAGAAATGGAAATATTAGTATCATATGATATTATTCGATTATTATTCACAACCGAAATCTCATCATAATCCTGTCGTAAGAGAAAGATATCTGCATATAGAGATATCTGCATATTAACAGGTTTTAATAAATTATTATGATTTATTACAATTTTTTGTCTTTTTATTACTGAAACATATATTTCACATGTTTATGCTTCCGAGTTGTTAATGTCATCATAGAACGTTGTCCCGAGCTATGATTCGAGTATCCACAATTTCGAGTGACGGTAGGAGAGCCGTCGCGTTAAATGTCGCGTTTGTTTGTTATTCCGAACGTTAAAAATCAAACGGCCCGTACGAGGAATTTAATCCTCGCTGGTCCATAAATATTATGAGAACAGTGAATCGCGTACGCGCGTAATACATGAGAGCAAGCTCCTTCAGTGAGGCACTTTAGTAACGACGGCGTGAGTGCTCGTCGCGGGCTCGTCGTTCCGATCTCGTGTAAATTACGAGAAAAAATCCTCCGAGACGGCAGTCTGTTTAATTAACTGGGAGCCACCCGACTCGCTATAAACACGTACCTACCACCCTGCGGAGAAGGTGCCGACGGAGACAATCCTCGGGCGTCTTTCTAAACAACGTGACAACGTGTAGCGGTAGCGTAGCTTCGTAGCATACTTTTTGTACAAGAAGAGAAAAGAGCAAGATGGAAAGAATAGTTTTGCTGAAGTATCTACAGATAGAAAAATACATACTGTATACAAGTAATATCTACTTGTTTCAAATATTTCAAAAAAATTTATATATCCACAAATTTATCACAGATTCATTATAAATATCAAATTTATTCAAAATGTAGGTATTCTAAATCCTGTGAGTTTAATATTTCAATCAAGATAATTGAATTAAAGCAAATTCGATTTGTTTATTATATAAAATTATACTACTTTGATTAATTTTATAATATTCTTGAAAAAAAAAAATAAATTTTTGTTTTACATAATAATAATACGTTTTTATATATCAAAATTTCTGAAAAGAATATTTTATTATAAAAAAAATTCTTTGTTAAAATAACTGTTATTAAAAAAAAGAAAGTAAATTGAGTAATCACTTTTCTTAGCAATAAAATAATAATAAAATGATATTTTTCTGTATGTAAAAATTTAATTAGATATAGATCTGAAAATAATTTTATTAGACTATCAAAATAATTGTTGAACGCTGAAAATGATTGCTAGCATATCAAAATTTTTTTAAACACTTTTCATTATGCTTGAGCGTTCTTCATAATTATTTTGATAGTCCAACGAAGTTATTTTCAGATCTGCATCTAATTAAATTTTTATATATGTACTCCAGCAAAACCATTTTTTTCATATACTAAAAGAATAAAACATAATCCAATGTCTTAATACGTCGGCACCAAATGATCTCTTATTTTTAATTTTTCATCTCCATACATCTCTCTCTCATTACATTTATTTATGTATTAAACATTACGCACGTATTTCTATGTAGCGAAGTGGAGAAAGATTGATGAAACTATTGGCTACATTCAGTGAAGAAAACTGCTTAACAACTATTGCAAAATTCTTCACTATGATTGTGATTTATACACTTAGATCCATAAGGAACCAAAGGCAGGAATCAGTCGTATTAAGGAATTTTACAACAATAGCAAAGCTGCTTTTTCTGCTGATGAACGCAATCATTAAGAAGTATACATACAGTTTGAGCGTAGATCCGGCTATAAAAAGTATTGTATGAATGCAAAAGTCGTATCTTTTTTACAGTCATAAATGTATTCAGAAACTAAATCACGTGCAAAACCCATTCTTTATATAAATTATACATATATTATATATATATTAGAGATCATGATTTTGAACGTACATCAGAGATACATGTGTATTTAGATATACGTGAAAAAGATCACTAATATAATACATACATATATAGACATAAATTTAAAAAAATTCTTGTACACTTGTGAAACTTTAACAATAAGTTTTTACAAGACATAGTTAACATTATGTTTTATCAAAATTCTTACTCAGATTTCAATATGTAAAAAATAAATAAAATATAGTCCAGTTTTTATTTAAAAACTTATCGTTAAAGATTTCACAAGTGTACAAGAATTTTTTCAGATTTTTATGTAGAATCATAAAAAATATATGCTGTTTCTTTCAACGGCCCAGAGTATAAACTGATCGAAAATTTCGAGATTGTGCAGGAGGAATATATATTCACTCAACACAGTTCTCTAAAAGACTTAGGAACATTCTCAAGATGTTCATCGGAGAAATATGTTGCGTGGATATAACTAATAGAAATAATTAGTTAAATCATCGTCAATAGCACTACTCAATCGACGTCGATTAATCATTTCTGACTGAGAAAAAGAAGAAAAGAGAGAGCACACTAAACCGACGTTTTGCTTCATAGACAGCGACATTTGTGCTTGCAAACATGATTGGAAACAAATCAAAACATAACGTGTTTTGAAGCGAGAGAATGAACACTTCTCGGGTATTTCTTTCAAATCTTCTGTATCGACTCGTACAACGTTTAATCCTCGAACGGATTTACATCTCGAAACATCTATATACGCGTCCTCACCACCTACATATCACCCGCTACACTCATCGAAATTACCTGCGTTCTCGCCGCACTCGGCGTTTTCAGTGTTGGTCTTGAGCACGTGGAACAAGAAGTCGATGTATCTAGCGGCGAGCTTGAGCGTTTGGATCTTGCTGAGCTTGTCACTCGGTAGAGTCGGTATAATCTTCCTAAGCGCGGAGAACGCCTCATTCAAGCTTTGCGTCCGCTGACGTTCACGGACATTCGCCATCGCCCTTTGATTCTGAATCTCCTGGTCGTTCTTGCGACGCACCTTCGTCCGCGTCGTCGAGGCTGTCGTGGCCTCGCTGTCGGACTCGTTGCTGTTGCAACAACCGTTGCTGCTGCTGCTGCTGCTGTTATTGTTGCCGCTATGCCGCCTCTTCCTCCTGACAGCCGTTCTGATGCCACCCTCTCTGTCCCCGTAGCCCTTCGTCGTCGATGACGATGGCTCGGTCACATGGCCGAGCTCTGCGGCCTGTTCACAGCCGTATCTCGCGACATGATCGACCATCCCTTCCTCGATCGCGTCCGATTTGTACTCCGTAACGTCCACATGATGATAAGATCCCGCCTGACCCTGTACCGATTGAACTGAACTGGGGGCACCCATCTCGTCAGCGCCACTGGGTGAGTACACGCTCTGCGAAGACGGTGTCAGGCACAAACTCTGTTGCTCGTGGTCCCTACTGTAATCCGACAGAAACTCGGACGAGTTGTCCGTTGAGTGGAGCGGCCGGTCAAACTCCAGCTGAAAGTCTCGCACGATTTTACTATCCTGGAGATGATGAGGATGATGATGATGATGATATCGCGATTCGTCCGGATTCTTGAACATCATATGAGACAATTCGGTGTATTCTACCGCGACCTGGTTATGCTGATGATGATAACCGGACGATAGAGCATGATGTTGATGCTGTTGCTGTTGCTGATGATCCGGTGGACCACTCAAGTCCATCAGATGCGACACGGGTGGCGTAAAACGACCGTATCGCGTCACCGAGGAATTGCCGTTGGGATTGCCGTCGCCGCCGCGTGGCACCGTGCCGATGACACAGGTGCCGTCGTTGCCACCCTGGATCCCATTGCTGTGCAAAATATAGTAACCCGGCTGTGCTGTCACGCACTGGGATGCCGGCGTCGGCACCGGCGGCGGTTGCGGTACCGTCGCCGCACCGCGCATACCTCCGTTCGTTTTATCAACACATTGGACACCGTTGAAGGTCCGCGCGCGAACTGAAGACACGAGATGTTGGTAATTCCCAGTCTGCTGCCAGGTACGAAGCGCGGAGCCACCGCGATTGTTGACACCCATCCACTGTTCAGTAAACGCCAATACGCGCGAGCCACGTATCAGCGCGAGGCATGTGTTGATATCGCGAATGATCCGCACGATCGATCGCTTGATTTGTCGATTCAATCAGGCAGCCCGCGCGCGCGAATAGGAATCACGCGAACAAAATCTCCGATCGCGCGAGAATCGACCAAGTTCGACGAAGAAGAAAATCCCCCCGAAGACGTACGATCCTCGTATGCGTTTGTCGCTTAGTCACGTCGCACAGCAACGTCTTTCTCCCCACTTTCTTTCTTTCTTTCTCTCTCTCTCTCTTTCTCTCTCTCTCTCTCTCTTTTTCTCTTTCTCGCTCACATCTTTGAATGTTACTAACAGTCTGAAGAAGAGAGCCTCCAGTGCGATCGCTCATCGTGTCACGCCGAAGGAACGCCTTCAGCGACGAGTATGACTGGTCCCCGACTATCACTTTGTCTCCACCCACGGAGAAGAGGAGGACGAAGTCGAGAAAATAGATAGGTCAGATTGTGGAGGAAGGGATACCAGAAAATGAAACGGAAGACTTCCATGCGCATGTGAGATCCGCATAAGAACGAGATTGATGAGTTGCAATTTTGGAAAAACGTTATGTGTATTTTTCTAGGAATGCAAATGAAATACATAGAAAAAAATAAGATAGAAAAGTTTATGTAAAAAACGCAAAATGATATACGTAATAAACAAATGAGAAAACAAAGGAAAAAAAGAATGAAGAAAAATGCGATCACTTAGATGAACAAATACGGATTGCAATGTCAATTTAAAAATTAGTTAGATACCAGAAAAATATAAGTAGTAAGCAAGCATTTTCGAGAAAATAGATTAGATTGAGAAAATAGATTAGATTGTGGAGGAAGGGATACGAGAAAATGAAATGAACGACTTCCATGCGCGTATGAGATCCGCATAAGAAAGAACGAGGCTGATGAGTAGCAATTTAGGGAAACGTATGCATGTATTTTTCTAGGAATGCAAATGAGATACATAAAAAAAATATGATAGAAAAGTTTATGTAAAAAACGCGAAATGATATACGTAATAAACAAATGAGAAAACAAAGGAAAAAAAGAATGAAGAAAAATGCGATCACTTAGATGAACAAATACGGATTGCAATATCATTTAAAAATTAGTTAGATACCAGAAAAATATAAGCAGTAAGCAAGCATTTTCGAGACAATAGATAGGTCAGACTGTGGAGAAAGGGATACGAGAAAATGAAACGAACGGCTTCTATGGCGTGTGAGATTCGCATAAGAAGGAACGAAGCTGATGAATAGCAATTTTGGGAAAACGTATACATGTATTTTTCTAGGAACGCAAATAAGATACATAAAAAAAATATGATAGAAAAGTTTATGTAAAAAAATAAAGCAATAAACAGACATTTTTATTTGCTTATTGCCTTACGTTCTCGACTGTAATTGACCAATTGGTTTACTGACGGAAGCACAATCTTGCACAATGCATAAAATTAACCAAAGTCCTCCATTTCCTTCCTTCACATTAAATAAAAAAAACTCTAATTAGTCGATTTTCCTAAGTCTTATGCATTATGTATTATGTAAGAATCTATACTCCTTTACTATTTAGCTTTTTATACACTGAAAAAAATATTACCAAATCTTAAATACATATTTCTTTAAATAATACTAAGTAAATATTTACTTACAGTAAACAATAAATATAACAAATAAATTACAAAGTTTGATAAAATTACTTCTTATCATTTTTTCATTCTCTACAATCGCAGCGTTTATTTGCACATATTTATCACAAATGATATACTGATAAATATTATTAAATAAATGCATACAAGTAAATGTTTTAATTGCAAACGGCCAATTCATTATGACGTAATCGTACTATAGTCGTTTTAGGATTGATTATAAAGGCCAAAAAAACTATAAAATAGATATATTTTAGAAAAAAAAAAATATATTTTCTAAAAATATATTTAATATTACATATTATATATACATGTATTTATACAAGATATTTGAGATTATATACAGGGTGTACTGAAATAATGCCTATTAATAATGCTATTCCTAATAAAGGCTGAGTCGAAAAGTTCTCTGTTATTTTACAATTTTTGCAATGCTTTTTTGGTTATCCAATGAGCAAAATATCTAAAATCAATGTATAAGATAACTTTAAAATATCTTTAAAGCTTATTCTACAATGTGCTCTTTGTTTCCTGTTTCTTGTTTTTTTTTCCTTTATAATCGTTTTATCGGCAATTGTGTTTCTTGCTATGTATTTCTTATTTCTTTCGAAGTTCGTTAATTTTTATCTCGGGCAACATAAAATAAGATACCAGATAAGAAGCAAAAAAATGAGATGTAAAAAATAGCATGAAGCAAAAAACGGGAACAAAAAGCACATTGTAGAATAGACTTAAGAGACATTTTAAAAATATTTCACAAGGATCACTAAAAAATATCGTAAAATTACATCGATTTTATCCATTTATTCAACAATCTTTAGAAATTAATATCTCGTTAACTATTGCAAAAATTACAAAATGGTAGAGAACTTTTCGACTTAGTTTTTTATTAGAAATAGCACTGTATGATTAGAGGATTATTTCAGATATTCTGAATATATATATATATATATATGTATATGTGTGTGTATAAGATATTTGAAGGATTTAATATAAGATATCATTGAATAGCGAATATATTTACCTAAAAATAATAATAATAAATAATAATAAATAAATTATATAAAAGTAATATATTTCGTCGGCTAAAAATAATCGCGGAACGCAATGTTACATCGGGGATGTGATGTATCGACATTTTTCAA
Organism: Acromyrmex echinatior; assembly: GCF_000204515.1. The sequence continues at coordinate 1,904,303 of NW_011627104.1, read as the reverse complement.
ACCCTTGCAACTCGGAAGCCGGAGCGAGGATGAAAAATCAGCGATCAGAGTTACGACGCAGCCAAAAATAGGTAGAACCCTCGCAGCCTAAAAAGTACATTCCTGACTAAGGAAGCAGAGAGCGAAGCGGGCAAAAGAAGTCGAGAGTAGAACGGCTTTTTTAAAAATATAATATTTCCTCCGACGCAGTCAAAGATGCGAATCGCGAGAACTCACTCGAGAGAGACGTTTCCTTGCTTCGGCAGAATTTTTCTTGTTCTATATTTATAGTCAACTTGAGAATTCATTTTAACTAGGTTCAATCTTTTATTTCAAAAACGCTTCTCAAATCATAATTAAACAAATTTACAACAAATAGGAAATGAAGACTAAACGACCAAGCTGAATTTTTAATGCTTAAGTAATTCGATGTGAACCTGACCTGAATATTTATGTATATCCAATCCTGCAAACTACGTGCCGAATTTAATTTTCAGTCTTAAAACGTAACAATTTCTAACTAGGAGTAGTAATGTCACAAATTAAATTGACAATCAATTTAATAGTATAATGCTCACAAACACACCTCCGAAACCAGAAAGATCTTAATAATCTGATTCTGATAAACATTTTAAAACCTGTAAATAATTATTTATTACGAAAAATATTACCTCAGTATATGATTAAATAAATCCAATTTAAATATTCAAACTTTGATTCTAACTTGATTCGTCTGAAATAAGGATTAATCGCGGATCGATCTATGAATACGGATCTCTAAATCCACTGTGAACCAGTTATAGAGCTTAGACTAATGTTCTTTTCACTGGCTGAATTGGTATCGATGGCTTCGCGATATAAATTAATGCGGCTCACTTATTCGGAAGCGCGAATGATAGATAGCCGCGTTGGATGCGCCGCGACGTGTTTGTTGTGACGGACGAAAGCTCTTTAGAGGATGTCTATATAAATTCCGACGTTTCTCTAACTTTCTTGTGAACCTCCGCCTTGCTTCCTCTCGCCACGTCCGTGATTTAGCATTTCGTTCGACGTCGCGCCACGCCTAAGGAATATTTAGTCGCGAGGGAGGCTTCGAGGGAGAATCGGGGTCACGTCTTTGTTTGCCAGTCTTTGGTCTCGATCGATTTGGTCGATTGAAATCCATTTTAAGTGAAAGCAAAGTTTAAAATATCTTAATTGTGAATGTATAATTATATTATCGTATGTACATAATTTACGATCAATCCTTAAATACCTTTATGGCATACTCGGCTTTTCGTTTTCAATGCTTTTTGCAAGCACAATTTAAATTTATATGTTATTTCTATAAAAATTAAAAAAGGTATATATATCTAATCCAATTTAAACTCATAACCTTTTTCTAATTTAAGCTCATAAACTTTTATAAAAATAACATATAATAACAAAAATTTTTTTAGAAACATTAAATATTAAAGAACGTAACTATATATAAGCAAGCAAATTATGTTGTTCCAGTAGTGAGGCGTTTAAGGATTGTAAATTTTTATTTTTGCACATGTAGGAATTATTAGATATAAAAGATTATGAATTTTGTCCTGAATTTTATTTCAAACAGCAAAAGAAATCACGTAAATAAAAAAATATTTGTAATTTAAATATTTTCGCTTATCCAATTCTGAGAAATTAATTCTTATTCCTTTTATGTGATTATTTACAACGCGCTTAAAAGATGGTAGCGAAAACAAAGTTTTGACAGTCAGAGTAGATTTTGGCGAGCCGGCCGATTTGTTTCCCCGAACTAATGGCGAGCTTTGAACGACTCAATCGTCGGTATCGTGACGGTATTAGCGGATGAATATTCGTCGCTCGTCGGATCGCGCTTCTAGGAATCGTAATACAACCGACGGAAAGCCGTAAGCTGCCATTTTGGCGACGATCCAACCACGAATCGGATCGCCAATGGACAGGTCGATAAATAACACGGCCAAATACCAAAATAATACCCGGCGATCAAAAGCAAAAATTTCGGAGGCTTTCCGGCGCGAGAGAATATATTTTCTGTAATCTTTCTCATTTGTTCTTCCTATCTATATATTAGTCCAGGAACAACATAATTTGCTTGTTTATATCGTTACGTTTCTTTAACGTGATGTTTCTATTAAAAAAATTTTTTTTCCAATATATTATTTCTGTAAAATAAAATTATGAGCAAATTGGGTTAAGTATATCAAAATTGATCCAAAATGTCAACTAAATAAATTTTCATAAAACTTTCATTAAACGTTTTACTGAATCATAGAATCATTCGTGAATCATACTTCCACTTATGTAATCGTATCGTTCTTGTAATCTCTACATAAAATCCTTTCCAGTATTATATGATTCTATAATCCAGTAGTACGTATTTTCTGTTTAATAAAAGTTTCATGAAAATTTATTTAGTTAACCACTTTGAACTAATTTTGGTATAAAAACTTTTAAATTTCTTTAATTACTCAGCATCGCGTCACCTTTAACACGATTTTCATCATCTCTGATGGTCTCTTGATTGCTCGTCGAACATATCTAATGTGTCTATTTCTATACAGATTAACTTTAATTTTGACTTAATTGACTTTTTATCTTTTTTTAGTTCTAACAATTAGAACTAAAAAGTTCTAACAATTAGAACTAAACTTTATTCTTGTAGAAGAATAAAGAGAACCGAGATTAAAATTAATCTACATTGATAGAAATAAACATAAGCAGAAAAGTCATCAAAACGATTATTAAACTTGACGATTCATTCAAGGTTCTTTTGACGTTATCACGACCTGTTCGCTTAAATGTGCAGAGAAATCCCCTGACCTTCGTCGATCTTCTTCGCGGTCGCGTTCCATGCGCACGTGCGTGCGATACTGCTCCGGACACGCACCGTTTGACGATATTAACGTGGTCTTAATTGCGCGTGCCGACGCGCAACTTTAAACGCGCAACTTTAACTTAACGGCGCGTCTGTGTACACCCTCGTTCAATGTTGCAGGTTCAAACGTCCCTGTCGGCACTTTCTTTCGTACTGGAATATTTAAAAACAAAAGGTCTGTTTTTTTCTTCTTGCACTAAACTGTTCTAGAACTTTCTTTCTTGCTTTTGCCAATCAATGTATATAAAACATATTACTATTTCACTTTAAGTTCCAAACTGCAATGTGTACACTAATTGAACTACGAACAATAATAAGGTGCTACCACGACGAATGCTTTATCGGTACAAATACAATGATACAAATACAGCCCTTTAAAGCGGTACTCGTAGATATGCTTTATTAACTGATGTGATCCTACTGGAAGATTCCTCGGTCATCCACCGAAGCGGCCCACGATTCGGCCTTGAGAATTTCACCTCTTTCGACCAAATGGTTCCCTGTAACTCGTGTCATACGTCTCACATATGGGAGAACACGTGGTTCACTTGCACGTATTCGTGATTCATAAATTTAGATTTACCAGCCGAGAGCCGCAAACACGTGGAGCATCTTACACTGACTACCGCTCAGAATTATCACCTGCTAATGGCAAGGTGATGATCAATATTGGTGAATGAACATTCGCGGAAGCATACGTGCTAATAGTAATATCGTTTAAAAACAAAGTCCTCGTTCTTAATAACTTACTAGACTTTTCGGAGAAATATTTCATTATCGGCGACGAAGGCATATAAATGAGGGCGGAAATAAAATTCTTGTCGTTCGTAATTTAATGCATTAAGTAGCGGTAGATTACAGAAAGTAATAATGAAGAAATGAAGAAAAATAATTATTATTTAATTACAGTTTTTTAAGATTAATTTGGGGAATTTTGGGGGGGATTATTACATTTCAGATTAATTGCGTTAATGTCGACAACCATATCGACACGTGATTATTATTTCTGAAATTAATTTATTCGTTTGAATAATATATATATTAGTTCAACATCTTAATACTTAGACCGTAGTGGCGCTTCGGATTGTAATGTTAATTAAAAATAATTATATTTTACAGATAGAAGCCACTTGCAATTTGTCAAAGCAGCAAAAAACTTTTGAATTTTTTCAGCTTAATGGCACTTCAAAGAATATCGACTTTTCAATTCGAATATAACTTTTAACAATATTCTCATAAATCATTCCAAGTAAATTCTAAAAACTGTGTCTCTAACAATAATAAAATAGACAATGAAATATCTCGTTCCAATATCGTTCCAATGTTCAAAGGTTATTTTCTTTCAAAAGTTATTTTGTAAGAATATATATTAGATACATATGCTCAACATATGTTTCTAAACTATTGACTCGATCGCAAAGATTTCTTCCTGCTCTAACTCGTAAAGAAAAATTTGTAACGTACACCTTTCTAACTCCTATTATAATTTAGACACACTTATATCATCTTATGCTATCTTGAAAATATGTATATATCAATAACATGTTTATATTAATATTTGCGATATTAATATTAATAATTATGACAATTATTTCAAAGAATTTAGAGAGGAAGAAGCTAAAAAAATAATTGCGCGTAATAAAATAAGATATTTTCATGAATGAAATGGATCGGCCGCAATATTTCCCGTTCAAAGATAGCAATTCGGAAAGAAATAGATATCCGCTGCAGCCATTGCACCGGCAGGTGAAAGGGTGTGGATTCTCCAATAGCAACAGATGTTATTGGAACAGTTGTCCAATCATAATGACTTTCTCAAATAGTATTCCTCCCCTTTTCTCACCTGTATTCTTTGCATATATTCTTTTCATATTATTTTTTACATATAGAAACGGTGCTGCCGCTATCGTTGCGAGATTAATATTGCCTTCAAGTTATAACGCAAGTATTTTCTTAAGCTTGTAAGTAAAGTTTTTGCAAAAGTGACATTCTCATACGGTTTTTATTAATTCTGCTAATTATCTGAAGAACGTAAAATCGCATAAAATAATTTTTTTCTCATATTTACACTGAAAATGAAAATATATGTAATCAAACAAAGAAGGAAAAAGGGAGAAATTAAATATTTTGAGATCTTTTTTTTTTTAAATTTAACAGTTTCGTATTTACCTACTTATTGAAAGAAAACACATTTAATAGCTGTGTTCAGTAGAAAAAGAAGCTTTACAACTTCATTGTGAAATTCTTTAATATGATTAATTTTGCTTTTAGTTCCTTAGGATTTAAACATATAAACGATTAAATTAAAGAATCTTGCGAATCGCAAATCGATTTTCCTGCTGCTTTTCCTGCTAAGAATGCAGTTATTGATAATTAATTTAATTTGATAAAAATTAATTATCAATGATGCTGCGTTCTCAGCAGAAAAAGCAGCTTCACAACTTCGCAAAATTCTTTAATGTGGTCATGAGATGCTACCTGTTTAACTGAAGTATTTTTCTAGATAATCTTTGCATCTGGTAAACATATGTCGAACATGTGCTTTTTCGGTCCTTTTTGTTTAAAGAATATCTTTTGTTCTATTTTGTCTATTCTTTCGTGACATCCAAATCTACTGTACATATATTTATAATTATCACGCTTGACTGCGTTCGAATATATGACTCAAGTGCGCAACAAACGAGAATGGATTAAAATGGAAATTTTTTTTCTATCCGAATGCGTATTTTAAATAGCAAATACTTTTTTTTTGTTCAATTGGATTGAAAAACTGCATTCCCTATTCACAAAATTTTGAATTGAACAGTATTCACAATTGTGTTTGTGTGCACAGGAAAAGCTAATATTATTTTTAGATTGAAAGGCACAGAGATATGCTCCATGCAATTCCCATAAATGAATAAAAATGCAGAGAATTGAAAAGCATTCATTTTAACATTTGTGAATCAATATTTCTGAAAATCTGAATCCATTTCAATTCACTTCAATTCATTCTCGTTTGCTGAGTGTATCATTTTATCCTTAGGCCAGGAAGTCGATTCTGTATCTTCAACAAGGTGAAAATTACAAAAGTAAGCAAATTTACTAGGTGTTGACAATGAAATAATCAGTATTCTAATAAATTCGCTCAATATCGCTTTTATAATTTTCACTTCGAGATACGAATCGATCCCCTGTTCTTTTTGATTGAACTTTTGCACCAGTTCATCTTTTTTTCTTTTCTCTCTAGGAGGAAAGAAGAGGATCTTTTACATCAGGTAAAAAAGGACAGAGAGCAAGATTCACATCAGACAGAATCTAGGGAGAGGATTCATTAATTCATTAATTAATAAATTCACTTGGAAGCCATTTGTAGTGCACCGTTGAAGTGAGTAGGAGATATGAAGTCTGTTCTATTTAGCTGAACTTTTGCACCAGTTTATCTCTAGAAAAAAAGAAGAGGAAGAAAGATGAACTGGTGCAAAAGTTCAGCCAAAAAGAACAGACTCATGGTAGGAGCGTGATGAAATATACACTGCATGGCGCTGCACACACTAATATTGTATGCAGTATTGTGTGTATATCATACATATATATATATATATATATATACGTATACACACATGCACATTGTGGAAGTGTATTATAAATGCACTGTTTAAGGAAACATTCCCCGCTCCACTTTCCCTTTCTCTCTACACCTTACTCCCTTCTCCCTCTCCCCCTCCATTCTTTCTTCGTCAAAAAGAGAAAACTACATCCATTGTCGATTCTTTTCTACCTAGTTTCAGTTTTAAACCTCACGCTCGGTTTATTCTTATTACGTGTGTCTTATTCTAATTACGTCTAAGTGTTAAACAACGATAAGACGATATACGGAGTGAGCACCCTGGTGAGTTTCCAAACGCAGCCCTTTAAGTAACCTGCAAAAAATAATTCAATTTATTCTTTTGTCTTATGAATAGGTCCCAGTTAGAAATGATAATAGAATCGACATCGAATCAATGTCGATTCGACGTCGAAAGCATCAAATCGACATCGATCGACGTCGATTTGATGTCAATTCCATTATCATTTCTGACTGGGGTTGCAGTATTCAAACGTGACAAATTTTTTTTTTTTTAGGTTGTTAGTATACATCAATAAAATTCATTAATTTTTTTATTGAAAAGTTAATAATGCTATAAATAATTACATCAAAGTTACATATTTTTTTAAATCACAGATATTATTCTGTTATTTATATATTTGTTATTTATATATTTATTGCTTCTTAATTATATATAATGTATAATTCTTAATTATGTATAATTCTGTTAAATAATTATTAATTATTAAATAATTAAATAATTATATAATTAAATAATTAAATAATTAAATAATTATATAATTTACAATACAATAAAATAAATTATATTACATTTGATTTTTGATTTGCATCTTAAAGAACTTTGTTTCTAATTAATAACTAGTTGAATTTCCTTGCTAAAACGAAATTTATTTATCTACAGACAAAGTAAAACAAAGAATGTCTCTAGAGAAAAATTTTAGAATATAAATAATAACAATTTTAGAATATAGATAATAAGAATCTTTTCTTATCATTGTGCATTATCTTTGTGTTATAATATAGCTTCTATTCATAAAATATTTTGTCCACGATAGCAAGTGTTTTAAATTTAACTTTGACATTTCGATGTATTCCATCTTTCACTAAACTTTTTATTTTTTTCTTGATATCTTACTTCCTTGCAAAGCACAAGAACGGTTGTTATCATGTTTATGATTATTATATATACGAGATGTATTCCCAGAAGGAGTTCATATTTATCAAACTTCTAATAATCTTTTCCGTTTTTCTAACTTATTTTTGAAATTAAGATCTAAAAAAATCTATAAGGTAATGTAGGTATACCTTTTGACTAATAACTCTCATTAAAAAATTTATTCAATATTATTATTAAACATATAATGATATCTGATACATGAGTTCCTTGACTTCTTTCCTTTCTCTATATATTATAACACAACAGTTGCGATAATTAATTGTTAAGTATAATTAACATCTTTATTATATTGTCAAATAAATTGTTAAAAATAATTATTATACGAGAGACATATTAATTTAAAACAGATTGCATTTATGTATACCATGTGCAATAGATATGTAATAGTATAAAAGGGTAAATGTAATTATTATAATTCTTTTTCCAATTACATAAGTATATTATATCATGTTATGTATTTTTTCAATGCTAAAATTTAAGTCGGACGAAGAGCGGCGAAGCCGCTGCAATGTTAATCTAAATATTTGCTGCAAATAGTAAGCGCATAATTAAGATAAATTTAAAAGCGAAGATCTACGTCATCGAAAATTACAGCATGATTGCATTATTACAAAAGAGCTTATTCCGGTCTTTTCATGGATTCGATGAATTTTACGACTTCGGAGTATCGCGCGATATTATACGGCTGCCCCGAATATCGCCGAATAATCGGAGCGATATTTATGTCGCAGGCGACGAGGGTGGTCTCTTTTCTCTTAAACCGCGTGTTCGACTCGATAAACGTGTACGAAAACGATGATGACGGTGACAAGAAATGGTTGACACTGCGATGATGAAGGAAGCCGATAGAAAAAGGTAAACTTCGAGAGCCGAACGAATTCTGTCGATTTTTCCGCATTTCACTCAAATATTATCCAAAATTAATGTTAACATTAATATTTACATACATAGAACTTATTCGAAAAAATTTTTATACAGCTGACTATTTTGATCCGAATGTAATAATATATTAAATTACGTTATATTTGCATTATTTTGTATTAGTTCCTTTTGCGGCATATTACGATACTTGAAAAAAATTCTTACGTGCATTTATTTATTCAATTTAATAAAATCTCTCTCTCTCTCTCTCCCCCCTCCTTCTCTCTCTCTCCCTCTCTCTTCCTTCTTCCCTCCCTCCCCTCCTCTCTAGTCAGTCTGTGCATAGACGATCATATCTCACATTACTACAACTTACTGGATTGATTGAATGCAGATGACAGAGAAAGTTACAATTTGGCTGTTTTTTGTATTATATTCTCAATTCCGGGACTCCTCTCTACCTGATAAATTAAATTTCTGTCCGAAACCTCGAGCTACTTCTCGTGCCTCTCCTCTTAATCTTATTGTTCCTACCTGCAGAACATCTTCGTATCAGCACTCCTTTGTTCATGCTGCTTCCACGACATGGAACTCTCTTCCTAGGATCAGAGAATCGAAGTGCCTCTCCTCTTTCAGGCAAGCCCTCTTCTGTCTCATCTATAGCGTCGTGGAGGACGTTAGAGCATCAACTTAATTCACGTTCATTACTGCCTTGATTGCGTTTTCTCTTTGCATTTTTCATCTTCATTAGAAATTTTCTATTTTATTTTATTTTTTTTCTTTTTTATACATTTCTGGAATTTACTTTTCACTATTCAATCTTTATTTATCTTTTTTATTTCATTATTGTTTATTTTTATTTTTATTTTCTTATATGTATCATGTTCATTTTTATCTCTACTATTGCAATATCATAATTCATTTCAACGATTGCTCACTTCATCTTCTTGATGTTGTCATAGTTATTTCATTTTTATTAGTATTTTTGTATTTTTGTACTTTTTCTTTTTTTTTCTTTTTTATTTTATTTTTCTTTGTATGTTAAAGTTATAATGTCTTATTATTAATAATCTTATTATTACACTTGTAGTTTCTTTACGCACAGTTCTTAGAAGGTTCGCCCTAGAACTGTAATAAACGCTCAATCAATCAATCAATTTCTCTCTCTCTCTCTCTCTCTCTCTCTCTCTCTCCCTCTCTCTTCATTCTTATAATTTGATATTAAATTTTAATTAGATGACTGTCGGCATCAATTTATCTTTTCATGTAAAAATACGAGTTCATTCATAAAAAGTCCTCTGTTTTTAAAATCTTAAAAAGATGAATCCTAAAGTGTAAGCCTTTCTTATTCCATGTTGGAAGATTAGCAACGTTTAGATTCCGCTGTCGTTCTACCGCCAATGTCACACGACGTGTGCAGGGTGTATGCTTTGTTTTTGTCGTATCAAATAAAATCCGGACGGACATGTGTTCGCCAGACGTCTCCTGAAGGTGCATGGGAATTGAAAATTACGCATTTCATTAGAGCCTACTCTACAAGGAGTATAAAAGATTTCTATTATAGAGTTGTACCCTGCCGAAATCATAGATAATTAACACGGTGGAAATGATTGTCTAAAGAACTAATCGATTGAATTTTCTACGAATAATACCAACGTAAAATTAACTAATATCTTAAACGCTATAATTAAAAAATTGTAAAATTGTAAAATATCATTTAGTTTAAATATAGAGAATGAATTTGCATCCAATTTTCTATTCTCTTTTTCTCATTTTTTATAGCGAATTTCTTATTACACGCAAGAAAGACATAGCGAGGTCTTACAGAAAGAAAATCTCAGTTGAATTTATTCAACAAAACGAAGATGAAATTAAGGGTGCTTTCCAGCAAAAGATACAGTAGATAATACAAAGTGAAATACAGCGAATCATTACATCCTTGTTTGCTAAACGAATATGATATGATCACTGTGTCACACTGTATCGCTTGCTGGAAAGCATCACAAATTTATCTGATGTAGATTTTTTAAAAGAAACTGACAATTGTAATCTTTAAGAAAATGGTATAAACTTCTGTTTGCTAAATAGACTGATTATCTTAATAGTTCATTGTCTTATTTAATGACATTTATATTAATATTTCAGAACATAATTTCTTAAACAAATATTTGCAAATATTTTTATGTGGAAACAGAGAGGTTGACTTCATTTTTTGCGTTTCATTTCATTTACGACTTAGGCTAATTCTACAATGTGCTTTTTGTTTTCTGTTTCTTGCTGTTTGTCTCTTGTCTTATTGACCAAAAAGGCAAGAGACAAACAGAGACAAACAGCAAGAAATAGGAAATAAAGAGCACATGTAGAATTAGCCTTAATGTTTAAATTTTACTTTTTCCTTTCAATCTGTCTGTGGTTACTTTAAATCACATAAATTTTTCGAACATAATCTCACAAATCATAGAAACTTTGAAATATTCAAGCCGCTTTAGGAAAAAAATGTTTAAAAAATATTGAAATTAAAAACCCAATGAATTACATGGAAAATACAAATTTCATAGAAAGTATAAGAACATGTGAAAGATAATATTTACAATCCGTTGCCTTTCTTTGTTTTCTTTCCTAATTTTCCCTTGTTGATTTAGCTTGGAAATACGTGATCTGCTTAAAAGAATGAAATAACAACAGAAGTTTTGAAGTACAATAATAAAATCATAATAAGATTACGGATATACATATGTCATTTCTCAAATCTAAATTTTCATAAGTGTTTTTTGTTTTCGAAATATAGTTCGGCTTTTTGAAAATTTAAATTAAGAAGAAATATTTAGCAGAAATAACTAGGGGACAGATCAAAACAGATCAAGACCGTAGATCTGTTTGCTAAACATTTAAATATAAACACGTGATTACTTTCTTTGAGAAAAATACCACAAATGAACATTGTGAAAAATTATACAATTGACATAACAAATATATCAATATGGAATATTCAGAGTATTTCAGAATAAACATTTTAATTATATAAAAAAATAAATACGTTTTTCGAATGAATCAGGAAAATTCTGTACGACTTGCAGTCGCCATTTATCGCGTCAGTTTATATTACTATAAAAACGATAATGGATATTCACCAGGACAAGGAGAGGGAATTTAGAAACTCATGCGGATGGGACCTCCAGCTGAGGAAGTCTGGAAGGGCCCACGAGGCTGCCCGTGAGGCCCTTTTTTGTCGACAGTTGACGATCGTAAGCATTGCGGCCCACCTCCTGACCAGTGACGTATAGTATATCTTGTACTCCCTTGAAGACACGTTAATTCAAGTGTTCTAAGCTTCCCGCATCTCGGACACGAACAAAAATGGCGGCGAGATCGCGCGCATCCTGCAGGACCTTTTTTGTCCGCCCTGCGCCCTAACAGATCGAAGATGTCGGCTCTTAATGGACGTTACGGCTCTGTGTGTGGCGAACCCTTTTTTTATAACGGTTTAGCCCTTTGCTCTCAGTTCGCCTCTCTCCGCCCGCGATTTATATGATGCAAGAAATAAATAGTTTTGAATCTTGTATATAAACTATAAAAACGAAAAAATTCTTAATTATTCATTAACTTAAGTCAAATTCTGGTATATGATCTAAATTGAAAAATTCGTAGACAAATTCTATCGTGGTTATCCTCAACGGTACAAAACTTGCTGCAATTTGCAGAAGATTTTGTGCTGTCAATGGAACGAGAAAGAACAAGAAAAAAAAAACTAAAATAGAAACTAAACATTTTGCGATGTTTCACAAAATGGTATCTTTTATGTCCGGCCAGTTGTGAGAACCATCGTGATTAAGTATCAAGGGAAATGACGTCGTACCATATAAGCGCGTAAATATATCGTCTCTTGTGTGTTGAGATAAAGCTGGAATCGGATTCGCCAGTCGTTGTCGTCCCTTCGAACACGATCTCGATGCTCATAAATCACGGCGCGGATACCATCGCAAAGATTCGCCAACTGTTGTTCAGAACCAAACAAGCTCCGCCTTGAAGAAGTAGGTTAGCGGCAGGACAAAGCTAGTAATGACGTATCGGAGTACGTTTTTTTTTTGAATAACCTCACTCCGTCGGATTTTCGGACCTTCGTAGGTCGGAGGTCAGATTGTCCGGCGGCAAATGATCCTGGTTCCCGGAATCTGAGGAGGATTGCCAGCGGGACACGCGACACTTTTCTACATACCAAGGAAGCGTGCTCTATAGTTTTCCTTGTTGCTACTGGAACCCTGTAAGCCCATAGCAGAGACACTAAAGCCCCTCTTGACGAAAGATTCATTATTGCTTTTTCAGGATGTTCCTTTAGCTGTATACGAACGATTGATCGTATTAAAGTAACCTTTCTTCTCTCTCCGTATAAGCATTATGTACAAGAAAACGACATTGAAATCCGTATTGTTCATCTAAAAGTGATCGCATTTTTCTTCATTCTCTTTTTCTTTTGTTTTCTCATTTGTTTATTACGTATCATTTCGCGTTTTTTACATAAACTTTTCTATCATATTTTTTTTTATGTATCTCATTTGCATTCCTAGAACAATACATGTATACGTTTCCCCAAAATTGCTACGCATCAGCCTCGTTCCTTCTTAAGCGGATCTCATACGCGTATGAAAGCCGTTCGTTTCATTTTCTCGTATCCCTTCCTCCACAGTCTGATCTATTTTCTCGAAAATATTATTATTATTATGTGAACGAAAAGTGCTCAAGTAGAACAATAAGTCACGATAAAATGAGTCGTTCTTAATTAAAAAATGACTACAAAAACTTATTTTTCAATCAGTATCAACTCATTTTATCGTGTCTTATTGTTCTGTTTAAGTTGAACAAATTGAAAAATAATAATAATTGTTTAAAGTCGAAGATCATAAATCTTGATATAATGCATAAAGCATAAAAAATTGATCGATCAAAATTTTTCTTTTCAATGAAATAGAAAATTCTGGTCAACTCTCTTATATTTTATGATTCCGCTATTTTTGGTACCGCCTCCTTTTTATTCCATAAGTGCATTTACCTATCAAACTGTCTACCTGTGTCTACCTGTGAGGTGCACCTCTAAAGATGATCATCTAATCGTTTCACCTTTAATTATGGTACAAGTCATCTTCAGCCATAACTTCAGCCTTTAGTTCTTTACGATAGCTTTTTTTTCATTTATTTAAAATATATAAAAATTTGCGTCATTTTATATAATCTAAACAACAGATATTTTAATAGATATAATTAAAAATTGTTGAAATATGTTTGAAAAAAAGAAATTAAATAATATTTAAGAAAAGATTTAAACATATATATTAAAATTATATATACGTTTATTGTATGATTTATCATAGAGAGAAAATATCTTTAAGGAAATATATTACAAAAAAT